>JABFPB010002060.1:0-21855 GCA_022817645.1 Ceratoteleas bidentatus
ACTGAAGGGGCATGCCACATCAGGGCCACACCGATTCCAACCGTTACATTCGACTCAATGCCTCATTGGAATACCTCGTAAGGGCCTCGTATGGTTTTGATAAGGAATCCTTTTGATCATGTTTGCCACATCAATTCCTGATAAGGCCCACGCGTGTGATGTGGCATGCCACATTACATTTTCTACTAGGATTACCTATAAACAAATGACATGCCTGCTAAGCCGAATAACCCAGTTAAATCGATTATTTAGCGACGGCCCGGGCGATTAAAGCGATCCCGAGGCCGTAAAGCCCGCGATCGAATGCGAGCCCGGATCGGTCATCTTTCGACAGCCATAAGCGATCGTTATTAGCAAGCTCCCTTTTTCCCGCAGGTCCACACGAAAGTGGGCGGCGCAGCCCGAATTGCAGAGCCGGTTTGAATTTTGCCTCAGAAACAGATGCCTCGGATACCCGGCACGTATCGCGCCGGCTCGAAATTCCGAAATATTATATCCACCGGCTCGTCTTTCCTTTCTTCGAGCCGCGGCTGGCCGTCCAAAGGGGGTGACTTCTAATTACAGAGCACCGCGCGCCCGAACGATCGCGCGCACCTCTCTCGGCAATGTGACAACGCCTCGATAAGACGTCGCGCGCACTTCAACGCGGTTATTAAGTTTCCCGTTCGCTCGGCGCCGGATTTATGGTACCGGGGAAACATGTGTGCGGCCGATCCGGCCATTATTTACCTGCGCCTGCAGATACGGCGGGCGCGGCCTACTCTTATTTCGAATCAATTTATCGGCTATGGTTTTAGCCGGGTTGACAGTAAACAACTGTTTATATAAGAGGAGGATATTATGTGGTAGCAGTTGGCAAGTGGCGGCTCCGCGGCGCAGGGCCAATCAAACGCGGGATAATGTATGATAATTGCGCGCAATAATTCATAATTTACCGCTCACTTTCGGCCAGAACCGAAAATTATTTTCCAAAGGGCCGCCGGGTATTTATGTCGGCGGGTGGCCACGCTCGAGGATGATTAGGACGAATCGGTGCACGCCCGGGGCCGCGATGAGAGAAATCAGCGGCGATTCTTCGCGAAACTTGCGGAACTTGCTTTGCTAAGGCGTTGAATGACTGATCGCATCGGGAAGAATCACTTCCTGTTGGAATCACTGACGGCGGATAACGAGGTTGTCGAGATTTTAGGGTATATGAACGGTAATAGGAGGTTTCTTGGCGGTACGCAATGTGAAATATGAATCCAGCAACAGATGGATAACTTGCGAATAAGGTGATTGTAGTGGATTGGAAACAAAATGCGTATCTGCAAACAATCATGTATAATTTTTTTAATACGAATTTTACTTTGACGAAAAAAGGTACACTGTAAAAAATGTTTCGGTAAAGTGAATTCAAAGGAACTGAAATTTTAAATTATTAAATGCACCTGAATCGACAATCTGAGGAATCCCTGCATTTTTCTAAGGATTAAATTATATTCGTTTTTATTTTTTATTTGTCATAAAACGCATAATCATACGAATTGACATCAAAATAGTTCACACTTCACACCTCATCGTTTCTCTCCTAAAATGTTTAACAGTGTCTGTCTTAAATTACATTAAAATTTAACAGTACCAATTCCGTTATTGAACTAAAACTTATCCACTAATGGAACATAAGTCATTTTCTGCTTTCTTAAGTCTACGTTTGGAATTCATCTTGTTTTCAATATAAATATATCACCGGACTAATCTATTGAGTTCACTGACTTGAACTCTTCCAATCTCGTCACAGCAACAACGACCTAACATTATTAACTAATTTTTTTCAACAGAAGCGATTTTTTCAATGCGGTTTCCAACATGCGCATTGCGACCGGAATTCGCTAGAGCGAAAAACGGGTCGTTCAGCGATTAAGGTGCGTACATTTTTAATGACGGGATTGCGGGAAAATTCGATATGGAAATACACCGGATAAATAAATCGTGTCGGTAATGAGCGTTAAATGAAAACGTTAAACGGCGCGCGGGAAATAAGAAATTGATTGAGAACGATTGCGTATATCTGTGAGCGGATCGCGTTCTTATTGAACCGAAGGAACCGTCCGTTTCGTCGGTCTGCGCGAAAGTCAATAAAATATTACAACGCCGCGTAGTCAGGTTAATTACCTATCGCGCTTCTGTCGCGATTTCTCGTTATTTCCTGACACGGTGAAAATCACTTTTTGCCGCATCGCACATTCCCATCAATTATTTATTACTTGTCGACACTTTTAGTTCGGAGTATAAATGGACATTATCATTTATATAACGTTTCTACAATGTCATGTTCCTCGCGCGTTACGTCATTCGTAGCGCTTTTTTCGCTCCCCGCGTGAAAATCACGTCAACCTTTTACATTGCATTGTGTATACGGCAGCGTTTTAACCCAAATGAAAATTCACCGGGAAAGTCCTCGATTCGCGCGCCGCTTGCGTAATTCTGTGTCCCAACTATTATCTGTGTGAAACAACGGCTAAAGATTGATAAATCATTTTCATGTGCAACGGGTTGATTCGACATGAATGAACTATTAAATACAGCATTCCGCATATGATGTTCGAGGATTTATGGGCTCGAAAAAACTTGGTTTTCGCGAAACAACGAGTATTTTATTAGATATTAGTTGGGCAATATATTAAGTGAACATCTTAGTGTCAATTGGCCATTCGCCAACTACCTGCTGAAGCAGAAACTTGGTCCGAATAATGTCCCTTGTTGTAATTGTTCATTGTTGTTTAATGTTCAGTCCAAGCCGGAGTATTTATGAATTCAAACTAGGGTGAACCAAGTTTCGGTGGATTCCAGATTTGCAACGAAATATGTAACGGATTAGGACGACTTTGGTCTGTTCGATTTTTTATTATAATGTATGACGATTTTATGTCAGCAATTGAATGTACGAGCATTTTTGTTTGCGAATTATAGCGGATAGCATTGAAGGATGTTGGACTACGAGATCGATACACCTGTGAGCTCAGAAAATGTGAATGTATATTTTATTGTCCCAGTACAAATTCCACGTTAACTCGTTTTAAATTCTTTATAGTCCTACTGCCTCTTATTGGACATGTCAAATATTCCTAAGAATCCCAGGAAAGGGAAGGAATTTCAAACAAAGCAGCTTCAAACTTTTTACCCAGAAAATTCCGTTAAAGCGAACTTCTATTTTCGATGTTTAATATTCGTAATTCTAATGACACTATTAAAATAATGAATCAAAAAGAACAAATGTAAGAGAAAATAACGCTTTAACGATATGCCTAATGAAAAAATGCAAATGGATAATTATCGAAAATTAAACTTTTTGACAACTTGTCCCAGGAGAAAGAATCCTCGTGGGTTGAAAACTGACCTATATTAGTGTCTTCTTTTTCTAGCAAGCTGAAAATTCAGATTTATTGAAAGTAAAGCAATACAAAATATAATCTTTGTATTCAATAAAAAGCTCAAGTTATTAACACAAACTACATAATAATGAACATTGAATGTAGGATTAATTTTACCTAAAGATGTGAAAAGGTCACCGAAAAAGTGTAGTAAAAAAGGTTAATTAACTAGAACTAAAAACTGATGCAGTGTTTAACCAATACAAATTAAAGCCCAGATTGAAGTCATTCTGAAGTTTCGCTTCTTTGAATAGCACTAAAGTTTAATGACAGTGTCAGCTCGAAATAGAAGTAAGCTATCATGTCTATATTCGCGCACAGAATCACTTAAACAAGTCTAGTTTAATACCATAAATTGAGACATAATTTCTTGATGCAAATTTGTTGGCTAATTGTTTCTAATAGCATATTGACAACATTTAACCATCTTTCATGATGAAAATTTGATTGTGCTCAAACTTCTTAACCCTATTATAAGAAGCAGTATTTAAAAAATGAGAGTAGTGTATCATTACATAACAAAAACAATTTGCGATTCCAGAGCTATAAATTAAATATACATATCGCAAAAGCAAGCGTAACATCAAGTTTAATTATAATAATTTGGAATTATCCTGGCGACCAGATAAATCTTTTTCCCGAATCAGAAACCGTTTTTCGTCAATCCCAATTTTTGTTGATTAAAAGCAGTAGTAACTGGAAAAGGCAATATAGTATGCGTTTTCCATTTAGAGTGCAAAAAAAACTTTGCCGTTAAACCGAAAACACGTGCTCCTGTAATTGACAATCTTGTCACGCCGAGGTTTCGAGCAGTTATCGCGATCTAAAGCAATCACAAATTTACCGAAGTTTGCTCTACTAGATAGATGTTGAATCATAAAAATGAGTTTGCAAGAGTGTACATTTGTCAAACATTTCAGCACCCGGAGCAATCAATTAGCTCTGAATTTTTTAATTAATTTAATCACAATTTACTCTTTTGCGGATTTTTAATCTTCTCCATTTCCACACGTTTTCGCATTTCATACTAACAGTATTTGCAGACAAATGAACCGCAATAGAATTCTCTCTTTTCAAACAACATCGCGCACGTATATGTTAATTTCTCATTTTATGCGTGTATTTAAATTATTCATTGATTTTTAACGTTAAACATTTCTTATAATTTGAAACACGAATATTTTTCGTATAGAAATTTGTTTTGGTCGAAATTACAACAATTGCATTATTTCGTCTTTATGTTTAACAATCTTGAAATAATTGTAGCACTTCATTTTACATTCGTACCTGACATTAAAAATACGAAATAAGTTTTTTCTAAAAATTGCTGTATAAATTATCTTGGTAATTCGATAATACATAAACGGTAGTTATTTCATCAATTAGAGGAAAAGTTAAACGATGATGACAGCGTGAAATGTCAAGATATATTTTTTTAAATCTGTATAGAAAAGCCACATGTACAGTGGACAGCACATGCGGTTTTGACCGGTAAATAAGAGCGTGACGAAAACGGACCTAAGAATTCCAAGTGACGAAAACACATAAATGCGTAGAAACAGTACTTTTAAAATCTGACCCGCTGAACTTTCGTTCCGGTTTATAAAAAAGTCGTCAAAGTTTTTAGGCACGATTTCAATGTTACAAATCTTGATTTAGAACCGATCGATTGCCGTGAAACTTTCCGACCACTTGTGTCTATATTTTAAGAACGCGCATTTAAAAATTGCATCAAATTCTGTCATTTTCAATTTCAGGAGAGTTCTGCCTTAAAAATAAAGTCGGTCCGCAGGAAATAAACCCATCCGGCGTGATTGTACTATATTAGATAAAAATGAATCTTGCCACACATTTAAGGAAAAGTTGAATCATAACAGGAGTCTCGATGATAAGTACAATACATTTAGACTATCATTTCTATTTACTCTCACCAAAAAGAGCCAAATCAAACAAATCAATCATAAACCATTTATTTTCAATTCCTGAAAAATATATATTGAAAAAATGACAGGTCATGCAAAGTCAACATTTCAAAAGTCCTGCGCATTCCTTCCTGTAACCATCGTAAAACTAACTTATTACAACATTTCGATCGTAAACTCGTACCCTCAGCCGTCACGATCCTGCATATATCAAAAACGTCAACGCAAACGATTACCCTGACAATTTATTCCTTCAACTGTGATTTTATAATTGATTAATCCCGTAACAGGTTTGAAGAACAATTCCGCGATTTCGTGTTTGCATTTTCATAAATATACTCGACCGGTAACAGCGCTCTGACTCCGCCTTAAGCCTTTATCAGCGTGGAATCGTTTTCGCGCTCAAGCTTTCGTCGCGCTTAATCCGATTGGGTCGACTAATGAAAAACGCGTAAAAAGGATCCGGCAAAAATGAAAAGGCCGCGCAAAAAGACAACGGAAAGTGCAGAGGTAACGTCGGGGTGGGGGAAGGGGGAGAAGAACCGAGCGATTATCGAATTGATCGATTTTGTAATGCCAAGTCAGCGTCTGTCTCGCGGCCTGGACCGTATGATTCCAGTCGCCTTATAATATAGCGCCGAGGTGCCTCGTCGGGAGAATTATTTACGAGAATTTCTAAAGGGAAACCCTGGCATGACGTCGCCGAAATGCCGCATCCCCGCCCTCCTTTTACGAAGAGCATGGCGCGTCCGTCGTGCTCCGCCGAACGTTTGACGAAGCACAAATGGTACCACGTGTACAGATAATTCGAAAACGTCAATTCATACGTTATCGGCAAACTCGTTTATGCATTATTTATTACGCTGGAATTTGAATATTTATATTGCACGAACGAAGTACAACGCATTGTACGTTTAAACGCCCTTACAGAAACGGAAAGTCTGATAATGTTTGACAGTGTCTGGACATAGTCTGAAAAGGTCCGAGAAGCGCAAAAAAGGGGAAAATACCAATTTTGGCCCAGTTTTCAAATGTCTATGCCTTTTATTACTTTGACACACATAGGTGGTGTAAAGAAAGAATGGATAAAGAAATATAAATGGAAAGTGTAATAAAAGTCTGAAAAATACTTGAAAAAATCTGAAAAACTTTTCAGTCGAACCAATCTTTTCAGATGTTTTGAAACCTGCTGTATCCACAAAGACGTTTTCTGTATTAACGGAATTGTTGTCACTTATCGCATTATCACGGCTGCGTGTCATGACAATGTGCCGATAATTTATCTTCGGCAGAAGCGAAGTTTTGTTTATTTCGGAGAGCATGTCATTTTTTATCGTGAACGTTGAGAAGGGCGTCCGAGATGGTGATTCAAATCGAAAACAACTTTTACTTGGTGGAATGTGTATGTATGCGTGTATCCGAAGGGCTTAGTTCAAGAAACCACGGGTGTTTACTCGGTCTTTTAGAAAGTGATAATAAACTTTTATTACAGAAAACGTCTTGATTTAATTTGATCGCCCAGTAATCTGAGATTTTCCACGGCAAATCGTGGACATTTCATAGTAGATAAATCGACGCCTCCATTCAAAATTAGATCAACTCAGATTTTTAAATACAAATTCCCATACTAAAATCTGAGTTTGGGAGGTTTAGAACATGAGTGTCCGCAATGAAAATTCATCTCACGTTTGATGAATTTGAAGTTGTCGCTCAAGTGTTCGAGGCGAATTAAACGCAAATGGAATGAGCTACGTAAAACGAGGGCAATAAAGTATTACTTAAATATTTGTATTTGTCAACTTGTTCAATAGGATATAAAATCAAACAAATACATGGAAAAGGTACCAGCTCGGTTTATTTGCGTTCAATTGTACGAACGTAATCGATTTATCAATTAAAATATTATTCTTTGCGATACAAATATTTAATTAAACAACGTAACGAAAAGAGTGGCGCATGAAATATTTGCGACAGTTGTATGAAGAAATCAAAACAAATAAAACTCTACAGTGAAACGCTTTTGAGTAGCGCTTTCGTTTTTATGTTACAAAGAGTAACATGACGACCTAAACTGCACACGTTATAAATTGAAAAAAATGACTTTGCCGCAGTTCATCGCGCGAATATGCAAAATTCGTAAACTTTTGTGTACCAAAAAGTTTTCACGGTGGACTGGTAATTTGTACAATGTTAAATTTTTTAATTAACGCCACCACTTTGTTTACAAGCAGCTCTACTTTTTTCACAGGGAATCTGCAAACGTTGGAGGCTTACGCTTTTAGAATTTCAATTTAATCACAGTAATCACTATTCGTCCTTTATTACATTTATCTGAATCCCTGGCGGGAAAATGAAATTCGCTTTTCCTTTGTATTCCCATAAAATTAATAAAAAAAAATTTACTCATCTTATTTCAAAAATACAATAACGTTATTTAATACCTCCATTTACTAGCGCCTTAATTTATCGTTCATGAATGAAAATAATGCGAGCATAACACCCACGGAACAAAAACTCAATCCTTTTTTCAACTACATTCCATCCGAAAGGTTCTTACTTTTTTTCTTAGTGCTAAAAGTAATCGTTTCTCTTATTTGAAAAAACTGCCTCCAAATATAGCTGTAAAGTACATTTCGCACTCAATAAACAGGTCCTCGAAAAACGCTCGCTCCTTTTTTTCCGCCCCCGTACTTGGACACCTTTCGCCGAAAGCTCGCGGCCGAAATGCCGAGCGAAAAGCGGGTCAATTGCGGTCCCCGCGTGAAGTGATTCGCGATTGCGAGGACCGAGAGATAATTTCGCATTTCATTACAATACCCCCGACAAGGCGTGCCTGTCAACTCTCGCTTTATTAATAGGGGTCAAAATGTAATGTGTTTTGGACAATTGCGCGGCTCGCTCGCACCTCGGGGTACGCGCGCCCGTCCGGCCGCATATCGATTCGCTGTCAATTCGGCGCGCTCTCGTCAGACAAAATGATCGATGTGCCATGACTGTACGCGGCCGAGTGTGATTTTGAAATCAAGTTGGCGCGTTACAAGCGTAACGCTTTCACGGTCCCGGCCACTTCGGGACTTACAACACTTCGTTACGATGCCTCTCCGCGTCATCGCCGTCGTCGACGATGACGCGCTGAAAATTATATAAGTGCTTAGAATTCCCCGGCTAAGCGACGGACATTCTCGGAGCGCTGTTTTGAATGGCAGTCATGAGGCGAACGAACGATATACATCGCCGCGTGGTGCATATCAAAAAACACAACGCTCCGGGGCCCCGTTGGGGTCACGTCTCAAACATCTAACAAGCCTTTTTTTGTGCCGGCCTGAAAAGTGCATTTTTCGACGCGATTAACATACGGCCTTTTTCCCCCGTCCGCGATGCTCTTCAGCAGATCGGTATCGCGACGGCGGCTTCACGTGGGACCGCGCTATCGCCGTTTCCTGCTCCGAAAGCTCCGTCACAAATGACGGAACTTTCGGAGACAATTGACAACGGCCTTTTGGCGGTCCAATTTTTTTTAACCGGCCGCCGACGGATCCGATCGCAGAGGTCGATGTAATCGCGGTAATTATATTCAGTTTTATGGGAAAAGCTGAAGTATCGGTTCCCAAGATGGATTTGACGTGAAATCGGTGTAACGTTTAATTCCGTCGTTATCCTCCTTTTTGGGTCCCGAGCGTGGGTTTCCTTTGGGAATGTCGGAAACTTAGTTTTCAGTCATAAAAGGGATATCACAATTAGAAATTGAAATTTCGCTGGAAGTGTAATTATCGTAGCGTAATTGTAGAGCTCAGGTAAATTGTCTACAGAAATTCGAAACGGATTAATTGAAGATCGGCTGAGTGATTTTTTATGGCGAAAGAAAAGTTGGGATGGATAAAGTCGGTGCGACGGTGACAAAGTATTCGCGGGAATAAGTAATTTTTTCATTTGAAACGCAATCTCACGGTAATCGGGAATTAAGAGCGAATTTGTCTGGCGGACACTGGATCTAGGATGTAACAGTTATTGCGTATGCTGCGAATTGCATTTTGCACGAAAAGCCAAAGGTCTATTCGAGTAGGAACAGAACTAATCGTCAATGATAATAGGGACCTGCGGTATTAAGGATGATCAGCTATAACAATACTTGACTAATTTTGACGGTGCTTTGTATTAAAATGTAAACAACAAACATGAACGCAGCCTATGTTAGTTACACATGTGGTCAGAACTGGGGTGTATAATCTCGGGATATATTTTGTTCATTCGGTTCACATTCGAACAATAAATGCAGATAGAAAGCTTACATAAATACTGCAATGTTGTTCTTCAAAATCGAAATGAATGTACACTAGATTTGTTACGACAATATTTGTCCTGAACATTTCTCAATTGCATCGAAAATACAATCGATGTAACATTAAAATGGACTACGTGTACATTATTCACGACAACATTTTTAAAAGTGTGCAAACGTTTGATATTTATTTAAAGCAAAAGAACATGTTTGATTCATTAAACAGAGAAAATATTCTTCATCGAGGCTGTTCAAATATTTTATTCCAGACTCCGGATTTTGTAACATTTATTTTGAACAGAACATTTATTTTGAAGTGAATATATTTACAATTTTGAAGGGATTTTAACATTTATTTTCAATGGAGATTAATATCAGTTATCAAAAAAGAAATGGCCTTTTGATTGCAAAACTATTTGACGGCTTTTAAATAAAATCAATAATCGGTAAAAGTTATAGTTCGTTTAATTGAATTTCGTTCGGCCGTAAACATCAAAATATCGAGATAAGTAATGTTATTGGACGATAAACACAGCAAAGTTATAATTGAGATTGCTTTTAATAAGTAATTATTTCAACGATCAATAAGATTTAAAAAAACGAAACAATCCCTTTTATATTTTATGTTTTGTTGAATAATACGAAAACACTTCATCATTTATGAAATAAGATATTTATTATTTAAGAAAAGTTCATGTTTACTTATTTTAGTTAAATTGTTCTAGAATTTAAAAAAGTTTCAATCCACAAATTAATCTCATATTTTCATTTTTTATAATTTATATAATATTATTTAATAATAATATAATTAATAAAATTATTAATAAAATTTACAGAACGGTTAAAGTGATTGTAAAACATGCTCAACGAGTGCATCATACGTCCCCGGAGGGTTGATTTAATACACCTAATTTATATTCAATTTAATGTTTAATATCGTGACTATAACGAGTAAAAGTATTCTATAAAAACGCCTTTTCTAAAAATATCCTACAAAAACGTCTCTTCGAACAAAAACATATTAAAAAACACACAAATATTCTGTTTCGCAAATAACTTACAAAAACGCCGCTCAGTTGATGCTAAATAATCATACTTCGCGACAAAATGAATTGTTCGAATTGAAATCATGGATATAGAACTGAAATACATATATCGGTTATTACTGAAATATGATATACAAAATCCATAAAAGAAGTTCAACCATGTTAAACAGTGTATTCCTTGCTCCTTTTATTACACCATCGAAGTAAAGTAGAATCTTCAAAATTTCCTTCACGAACACAACTTCCAGATATAAGTAGTACTACGCCAAAATTGCGAATTCTCAAATAAATCGGAAGCGTGCGACTACATAACAGTATTACCTTAAAGTATTAAGGCGATATCGAAAATGTTTCTACTTCAACCAATCATCCCCATAGTCCCCAATCGGCACTATCTGTCAAAATGCAAAGTACCACAAAACGACCATCACCCGCATCACAGACGAATATAAAAAAAGGATAATCTAACGCAACTACAAATTAGCTGACTTTTGATACGACAGCGTGACAGTACAACTGTAATCTGTTTAATCGTCTCTTGAACAGCCTTTCGAGATTGAAAAATTTGCCCGTAAAGATTAACAATATGAGAAGACGCCTGAAAGGCGGATTTCCTTTGAACATGTGTCTCTCGCATTTTTCACGAGAAAACGAGAGAATTCTGGTCATCTGGTTATTTAACAAGCCTCCTTAAAATTATGGTACCGGGGATTAGATATTATATCTACCTGCCACCTGGCCAACGCCGTCTACCTTAGCCATACTTCCCTCCTCTTTATACCTGCTGCGCGCCGCGATAAAGTTGACCCTCTTAATTGAACCGAAAGCCTTCTTTGATCCACTCCACCACAGACGTACAATATCTTTACAAGTGAAACATTTCATTTTAATCAGCGCCGCCCCAACCTCGACTCATGCATATTCAGCCGGCGCGAAATTTTTAATCCCGATATTTTCGAAACTCACATTCGGCGCGACTCCTGTTAATCAATGAGTACTCTATTTATACCTTAATTCGCCCAAAATACGCCCAAAGTTCTCGTCGCGACTTACGTTATTTCCAGACAACACTCCCAAGAATTATTCGGAAGTTGTCGCGCGGTTTACTGCATCCAAAAAGGTCCAGGTGGCCCCCATTCGGGCTTCCCGGACCAGCAATTAGCGCGCCATTAACCGCGCGTATTTAAGGAATCCCGCGGCGGATCGAGATTTACGCGCGGCGTAAATACAGCCCGGACTCCGGCAGTATTCCCGTCAGCCGAATAATCCGCGCGCAACATGTTAATTACTCGCGACGCGCGGCCGCAATCGACGACGGCGCGTTCGTTTAATTGGCGCAATTATTTTCGTTATAATTGTATCATTAAAAATAGACAATGGCGCGCTCGGGCGCGCACGCTGCCGCGGCGTAATTAAGCGCGAATCTCGGTAAATTTCGGTGTTTTGTTTTCGCGGGAGCTTTTGAAGCCCGACTCAAAGTAGTTAACAAAGCCCACTTCACAACAGTAAGGCATGTTCTACATCAGTGCTCTAAAACAAACAGATTTCAGGAGTACCTTTATCACGTCTGTTATTTCAGCGCGACCGAGTTTATCAGTTGATTTTCGCGAAATTAGCTCAACTAAAATAACGACACAAAAAGTCACGCCGCCGCCCATTAAGATGCACATAAAACTAACTCATCGGCGACCCGGTTTCGCGCCGTGTTGCGCCAGCTAAATATTTAAATGATAATTCGGCCCGGCGAAAAAACCGGCGGGATCGTGCGTTTAAATCGCAATCCCCGTGTTTACCGTCGCGTCGCATTTGCAAATCAAACGTCGATTTCGCGAGCGCTTGCCGAGCTCATCAATCACGGCTAAATAAACAGAGGGAAAGTAAAACGCGCGGATCGCGCAAATCACCGGGTAAAAAGCGGCGCCGGGGCAACTAAGGGCGCGGCGCCGTTAAGGTCCGGCCGGCATGTAAATTCGCTCAAAGCCAGATTAAATTTTAATAATTCAATTTTGGGTTAGCCGGCAACCCGGTCGACCGACAAAACGAATCGGCCGGCCTGCATAGGTAAACTAGATTGGATATAAACTGGTAATTGATGGAATTTGATTGGCCGCGCGGGTTACCGAGGTCCCGGCGCGGGTTCCTCGAGTCCGCAGCGAATTCGCCCTGTTACACTGCCAAACGCGGTCCCGCAGGTGAAATTTTCAAAACATGGTCAAACCGCCGCAACGATAATTGCTTTAATACCGAGCGATTGGCTTTCGCGGGCGGATTGCGCAAGCTATACGAAACGCACGATAATTTCAAATCGGCGCTTCCCCGGGTAGAAAGTTCCCGGTCAAGGTCCCGCGTTGAATTTGGCTTCGCTTAATTTAATTTACGAGGTCCGCTTACTTTGCGGTGCGTGCACGCTGTCGTAGGTAATTGATTTATAAAATTGGAATCGAAAGAAGCCAAATTCGGGATCTTACGAATTTCTCCCGGGAGACCAAAAGCGTCGACGAAAAAGGCAACGAAGGCGTTTGTTTTGCAATTACGCGATCCGTACCGTTCGCGCGATGCACGAGAGGTGACGTGTAAAGTGTGTTCGAAACAAAGACTGGAGAGAAATTGGTTGTAATATCAACTGTATACAGTGGAACAAATTTTAGTTAAAACAAACAGAACTTCGATTCGAATAATGGCTGGATTATTTTTAGAAATACAGTCTGTGAAAAGTCCGAAAACATGATGGAAATCACCGGAAAATTCTTTAAACATTTGACAGTCGTGAATTTTGAGAGCTTTGCAGAGTTTGAAAAAGTATTTTACTTGCAAAGTTCGGCAAGAAAAAAGTGTAATTTGCACAGCCAAAATCTGTCGGAATGTGGGGAATCTGAGTTATTGGATTTTTGCACATGCAGAAAATGCAATGGAAGTAAAATGATAGGGAATCTGACTCCCGGATGGAGTTGACGAAACCGAATTTCAAAATAATTTTTCAAATGAAGATTTATTTTGTGTGCATTGCGCGATCACTTCGAGCTCATTCGATATTCGAACCGTTTGATCTATTTGAATATCGAATGAGACGTTAGAAATTGGTTACAATGTCGGGATTATTTGATCTCGATGCATTCGTTAACGTCGTGCCTACGCGGCTCTTTCGTTGCACATAATTTTTACGAAACAATCGCGCGGACTTCACAGCGTTCGCTCGTGATTTGATTAAAACTTTTCAGACTTCGAAAATCCGTTACAGTGCGCCGCGATAATTCGCTGAATACCCGTCGTAAATTAAATTAAATGATAAGCAGATATTACATCATTCATTCCACGGGATGATCCGCATTTATAGACACGTGGAGCAAGCCCGATTAAAACTTCACGTCTGTATTTTATGCCATTTTTTTCGTCGTATCCTCTTCTTAGTTTTTGCGAAAGCTCACCAATCCAGATTAATCTTTATTCTGGCACTGTCCCTCCCGATGTTCTTGTTTCAACTCTCGCGCGCATATATATATTCAACGCGCGCGCAACGAAGAATTTTGAAATAAAAAAATTGTCCTGTCATATCAAAGTGTCAGACGAAAAGCAGCATTTGCATAAAATTAGCTTTTTCATTCTGGAATTCTAATGTGACGTTTCATTCAGGTGAAAAAAATGATTAATTACTTGGGTGCCACTTTATCATATTTTGATGAAGGTAAATTGTTGTTAAATTGTTGATTATAATGGTAATAAAACGTAATGTTCGAGAAAAAAGTGAGCGCGGGCACACATGACGCAGCACTATTCGGACAATCGTACAGAATACATAAAAAGATAATTGATTATGAGAGGATTCTCTCGAATCATTTTTTTCGACATCGGAGAAATGTTTATTATGCAGTTTCGAAGTTTACTGTATGCTTTTATAATTTATTCCCTCTGACGCGTGTGCAATACGGGTTTATTGATTTTGTTATTGACATTTCGATTGTAATTAATAACATGACCGATGATTGCTGTGGGAAAATAATTTCGGGTGGGAATTTGTTCACACAGGTTAACGTTCGATGGGAAGGTAAAGATCAGCCACATAACGCGACTTTAATTCGCTGGTAATGAACTAACATTATGCGACAACATTTGCAGGACTACCGGCAGCCTGAACTTCCGTTTATATATCCTAAATTGCTATTTATAAGTTCGAGTTTGCGTTATCAATATGCGCAGGGTGGCATAATTAATTGATGCATTCATTCGCTGTATGCCCAGTTTTGAACGATCACAATAACTAAACAATGCATATCAATTTAATTTCCCTCTGCCTTATTCGACTATTCGAATCGAACGAGTTAGCTTGACATTATTCCAATTACTCTTCAATTTAAGCTTATCACAATATTTACCGCGGCGACAACAATTTTCACAGCGGAAACCCGCACGTTCCACACGAAAAAATCACTTATACAAGCATTTTTCGCTAATCTCGCAACAAGATGTCATCCGCGATAAGCGTTTGCATATTTACCGCAGTGCAATATAAACCGAGCATATAAATCTTACCTTTATGTAAGGATGATAAATGCCGCTGAACTGAAAAGATAACGTAAAGTATTATAAAACAATTGGCCCGTTTCGCGTGTTCGGCGCGAATGTTATTCAAATTTGGAAAATTAATTTCCTACGCTAAATTGGTGGCAAAGAATTTTTGCACCGAATGGGCGTTTAACCATCACGCTTCGATTTCCCGCGTGAAATCAATTGGCAACAGTATGGCAACAGAGTGGCAACAGTATGGCAACAGAATGGCAACAATATGGCAACAGTATGGCAACAGAGTGGCAACTGTATGGCAACAGTATGGCAACAGAATGGCAACAATATGGCAACAGTATGGCTACAGCATTTGCCATACTATTTTTTTCACGTGATTTGAATAGAAAAAAAAATCGCGCCGCCAGAACTGTTCATCCATTAATATTCAATCATTATCGTTTATTACAACTTAAAATCGCGTAACTTTAATGCCGCAATTAAAATGCGACTCACACGAACCGGTAAATTGTTCGCGCTCCCTCGCAGCACTTAATAATCATCCCGCAATCGATCTGGCCATTCGGAATGAAACAATGGTATAATACGTCACGTATGACGATAAATAACCGATCTAATGCACGCTGTCGAAAAGACACCTGTCCTGCGCTCTTTGAACAACCTTGTACGAGCGCCGAGCGCTGCGCATTCTTCAAGGCATTCTATCCGCGTTTGTTTTAGAACGCGTGATTAATTGTTCCGGGCAAACTTATCTGCCGGCGCGGCGCGTGTGGGTGTGTGTACGTGTGAAAAAGCGCCGCGTTCGCGCCGCTTCTTTGGATATACACGGGCTATCGAAATCCAGCAACGTGACTGCTCGTCACCCGGGACGGTCCTGCGAAATTTGCATACGACTCGTGATTGAAATGCCAATACGCGTTCCCAGTCGTTTATATTTGCATGAAAAGCCATTTTTACGGCGGATCCCATTTTTTAAGCGAATTTTCTGCCATGCATTTTTCATGCCCCGACACGATGGTCAGTGATTCTTGGGACACGGATCTCGCTCGTTCCGGCGCCGAAGCGGGTTGCGAAACGCCGTTGTGTAATTGTAAGCTGTTGTCTAAGATTTGTTGCGCTGCGGCAATCCCGATTGGCAGCTTGTCGGGCACGGAGTGGGTTTTAAAGATTCAATTTTTAAATTGGCCAGACTTGTGGGAAGAGGAAAAATTGGCGCTGCTCGGATCTGGGGCTCGATTGGTAAAGATACCGTCATGATTTTATGATGGATGAGAAAGGAGGGTAAGTATAAATCGGTCTGTCGGTAAAACTTTTCGGACATTTATTTCAGCTATTCTGTAGGTGAACGGATCATGAAGGTTTGAACGAATTGAGATTAAATATTGGAACATTGGTGTGTGAATTTTAATTTGCCCGACGGTGGAGGTATTTGTGAGCGCGGACTTTGGATTAAATCCTAATGAAACATCTATGTTGCGAACGGCGAATGGCATTGCGGTGCCTTTGACGCGGCAGTAACTTCTATGCAATGAAATGTTTAAAGGCAGTATATGGTATTGTAGTCAATGATTTCATTTTTTCAGTCCTTTTTTGTGCAGCGAGATAATGGGTCAGATATGACATACGCTAAAAACAATATCCATGTATAATCGGAATTACTGTCGTTGGCAACAAGTTACCGTTGCAACGCAATGTAATTTTACGCGATAATATTAAACGTTGCAATTACATTTCACCTTGATCCACATGTAATATTTTATAATAAAAATAAAACGTTTTTAAAACTTAAAACATTGCATATGTTATATTATTAAAATAAAAAATTCTATTGACTAATCATTTGCAGTGATTTAATTTATGAATTTTATAAAGTAAAAAATTTTCCCACATGATTACATATTATGTTAATTTACATATAGGTCTCCAGAGTAGAAGTCATTAGCGTGTACAATTTTATCCGACCAAAAATGTTATTTTGAAAACGGTAACTTTATGTAATAAATCATAGACAATATTTTTTATCCTTTTTGTATCATCACTCAATTATTAGAGAACTTCAAAAAGACCTAAAACTGTACAGTATTTTTAAAACCTCGAGACGCACAAAAAAACAAAAGATCGTTTGCTGGCGCCTTTAACTCAACCAGCCTCCTAAACTAGGATATACCGAACGTTATAAATAGCACGCGTAAACACTCATTAAACAGTCATTAAACAGTCAAACAGTGATACTAGAAAGATACTAAAAAATACTACAGGTGTATCACTTTAAGGTCAGCCTTTAATTAGACATGCGGCATGTTTGAAGATGCAATAAAGACACTTATTGTAAAAATGTACCCGACGAAGATAACCAAAGCTATAACATATTTCGAAGTTTAACGCTTGCAATTATGATTTATCTTATTTCTTGTTTGTCACTGATGTACCGAAGTAGTTACACCTTTTTCATGTCTCTCTGTAGAATGTGAAACTGTAGGGATTCGATAACACGTGCATCAATAGTGTTAGCTCTTTTATACTGTGATTACAAAAACGAAGATCGATTTTGAATCTGATTCTTTCCAACGTTATACCGGTCTGACCTACATTTTCTTTTGTAAAGACACCTACGATACGAAACAAGCGAAATTGCGTTGTATGTATACAATATTAATTACATCGAACGTTTTATTCTCAAGCACATACACGCATACCAAAAATTCTTGGGCGTGCATCATTATGTAGATGGTGCAAATGAAATAAAACGTGCTTTGTTTGTCAGGATTTTTTCTTGGCAAAGAATCGTTAGTACAACGAAATTACGCGAAAAAAATGCTTAAGTTACCGTTATATAAATTACAAAGAGAGTAAGTACGTTTGGTGTAATACAATTAGAAAAAGAATAATTAATTTTTGGACAAGGTTTAATAGAGAGTTATGTTTTATAATATGTTAAGACGAAAACAATTTCCAGAGAAATATTGTATTTATTTATAAAGGTAAACCCTTAATTCGCAAGACGTGCGAGACTTATTTTATTTTAATACAATAGTAAGTTATAATGAATTCCAAACGAGCACTCAGTTCCACTTTTTCCTGCTACTTTCATATATAATCAGGAAGTTATAATTTTTTGTTGAATTTGCATTTTTATGTCATTTGGCAACACAATTTATCAAAGGAAATTAAAAGTGTAATTTCCTGTTCAGTAAAATGTATTAACAAACGCCGACTTTACTGTTTATTGAACTAATTGAAATCTCGTGACATTTATTTCAGGTTCACACTGAGAAGCAAAAGAAAGCAAAATAAATGAAATTGTCACAATTGAAAAACGCAAGCAAAACTACCGAACAACTCTCAAAGCAATATTTTTCTCATCATGTAACAAATTCAATGAAGCAGCCATAAATTCAGGATAATCGGAGCTGTAACTTTTTAATAAACCAGGCCATAAAACTTTCGTGTTTCGCGCCATGTATTTCGACGTCGAAATACTAACAATCAATTTGAAATCAAACAAATGTTTCCATATACAGCCAACTGACGTTCTAAACGCGCAGAATTAGCCTCATTTTGAACATATGTTGAAAATGAGTAAAAAAGTTTACCTTATTCATCTAAAAACTAACAAAATTTACGAAAATTGATTGTGAACTAAGGAAACTAAGTGGTACCATTTGAGTGGTTAGGTTTACCACTTAGTTTTCTCACTGTGCCATGAATGAAGCCATGTATTTATTGAAATATTCCAACAGTCAACAACCGCCTGTTGAACAGACATTCTTACAAAGGATATATTATTAAAATTAGTCTCGACCAACATCAAATTATCTGACGATCTGGTATCATTACGGATCGTGTTTCAACACAATCGAATTTTCAATATATATTATTCAAGTGCACATTACATCAGTTCATCAATAAACATTTAACATATTACATCAATTTATCAGTAAACATTTAACCTTTTCATTAATTCTCGTTTTAAACAAGTACATTCCTTCCTCGATCCAACGATATTCGAATGATAGTTAAACATGTCTCTTCAGCTCAATCCATAAAATATAATACATTGATTCAAGTGTGATTGAACTGAAATATGAGGTACAAATATTAAAAATCAATAAATAAACAAATGTATTTAACCAGTCATTCAGAACCATTTCCTACAAAAATACGTTTCCTAAAATCTCAGAAAAACGTCTGCAAATGTCGCCAAATATAACGTTCTCATAAACGTCCAAAGTGACGTGGTAAATTGAAACCGTCGAATCTAATCGCTAAAAAGTTTAGCCACGCTTTAAAAAACGATCTTTGTAGACCTCGCTTTTTGTAGAAAACTCGTAAAACTGTTTCGGGAAAAACGCTTTTCACGAAAAAGACTCGACAAAAATGTCCAAACGTCTTCAAGGAAACCTACAAACACTAACCAAGTACTTAAACTCAACAGCTTTCAACTTATCCATCCGTTGTTACTGCGTGCCTAAACTATTCAGCAATTCCCACACCACCTTTTACTCTTGTTGGCCATTCATTTTTATTTTCTCCACTGCAACATTTTTGCCCGTCCACGTTAATTAATCCTCAATTTTCTTCGCCAGCGCACGCTCGCCCGGGTCCGCCATAAATTGCCGAATTTCGCCGTTTCCGAAGAAACACGTGAAACCGCGCAACAAGGAACACGAAAAGCCCGGTGCCGGGCGCAAAGCAATCGAATCGACCGCAAAATTCCGGAGCTGAAGCAACGGTTCTCGGGCCGCAGCGGCCTTGTGCCGTCCCCGGTAAATTGGTCCCGCGTGATTGCCGTCGACGAAAACGGTCCCTCGCCAAAAGTAAACATTTGGTTTCAATAATATATCGCTTTAACCCCATTGAAATCCGCGAAAGTGCGTCTCATAACCCGTGAACAGACGGCGCAGAACGTGTTATTTGAAGCGCAGCCTCGAGCGACGAATTTGCACAGGCGGCCGCCGGGACCCGGGGAATGTTCGCCGGCAGATTTGCATCCCGTGCGTCCAATCGCGGCGTTCGATTATAAATACAGTATCGTCCGGCAATAATAAAGTCAAAGCCAGCTGCTAAAAAATAACTGACGAATGAATCTGCACTTTTGTGCGCGAACAAACGCTGCCATTCGCGCAATAATCCCGAAACAAATCACTCCGTGCTCCTTTGGCTCGGCGCGAATCATAAATTATCGCGGCAAAAAAGGAGTAATGCGCGTGAAAAATTGAAAACGCACAAAGCAATCCGCTTGAAAAATTGATGGAATTTAAGATAACCCCGGCGCGATGGAAAAAATGTAAATAAACCACCCCCTCCCCCGGTGCGTTCATTTGACGAAAAAAAGGAGCGGGCGAGGGGGCCGGAATAAAAGTGCGAAAAAAGAAGACGGCGCACGAGACGACAAGGAGCAGTAGCGCCACAGGCCAAGAGCGCGCGATAATTTATCGTGGCATTACTTATGGACGGACACCTGAATGGACGCGGGGGAAAAGCCGTGTGTGTGCTTTGGCGTACGGCGTGTCCGGCCGTGGATGATATTGTTTAACCCCGACGCACGCTACTAACCCAACGGGGAATGCCGGGGAAGTGGCCAGAAGGTCACGCCGGCTGTACATCATGCGCCGGCGGGCCCGCAAGATATCTCGGGGCCCAAAGGCCCCGGGAGACACGGCCCTACGCGGCTATATATTTTCGCCGCGTCTTGTGTGGCGGCCATGACTGTTTAATCACCTCGGGCGAGCGCGGGGATCATGTTTGGCGTCGTCTTTGTTTTAGTCCGCAGTAAAAACAGCGCGGATTAACATTTCAAGAGCGCGAGCGCGCCCGCCGTGGGAATAGTCGCGCCGCGAGTCGCCGTTTCCGCGGCGGGACGAGCGAAGGTCGCTTTTTTGGCGAACGAGGCAGGTACGAACGGGTTCGATCGACGGATGGCATTGCTGGGAAGGTTGGCTGAGGATGGAGAGGCTTGTGTTAATATGGACAAAACGATTTCAGGAAATACCCACCTATGGAGAAGAAGGTTTAGGAATGGTGTTTAAACGTGCTGGTGCGTTTTAATGGTTCTGATTATAAAGAGATTATATCAAATTAAAACGTGGTAAAAAAGGAATCAATTAAAACACTTGGAAACGTTTTAAAAGGCAGAAAGTTTGGAACAATAGGAAGGGATGAGAATTTTTTTGGAAAGTTAATTTAACTTCCGTATATTTGTTAGGAAAAGGTATAGGGAAAATTTAGGAAACGTTGTTGGACATGTAGAAATGTTTAAGTGACGTACTTAAACGTCTATAAAAAGAGTTGGATAAATCAACTCTCGTATAAGATAATCTCTCTCAGAATCGAACCCAAGTCTCCTACCAGCTAGGATCTTCGCTCTTCCACCATCGTTTTGAGGTTATAGAATCATGTTATTCATGAAAATTAACAAAAATACAGATCAATGTGATTAATTACAGTCTAGATTCGATTAAAATCTAATCGCTAGACGATGCGATATAAATTGTTTCCCTCACTCCGAGCGGGAATACCCACATTTCCGCCCGTAAGGGCGGAAATGTGGGTATTCCCGATATTTTCCCTTACGACGGGCTTCCCGCTCCGTCGTAAGGAAAAATATCGTACACACTACGGGGGGAATTTCGATTTCTCACTCGTTCCTTCCAGAACTCGGCTTCGCCTCGTCCCGG
>JABFPB010002061.1:0-21853 GCA_022817645.1 Ceratoteleas bidentatus
GGACCTTCTGGTAATGAGTAGCGCCGTGCGCAGCAACCATTGCTGTCGCGTTCTCTCCGTGTGGGACTGAGTCCAAGTCAACAGTTCGTTTCACTACTGTTTGATCTCTTCACCAAACAATATTTTTCCTTACTATTTTGTTTTTTGTTTCGTTGTGCCCTTTTGCGCGTACCTTTCCCTCGTATACTGTTGTTTCCTTTCCTTCCGTTGTCTCTGAATCCGCTTTTCCTCACAAGTAACTTAATCTCAAAATACTTCACACTTTTCATTCCTTGAGCATTAATTTCCTACCTATCTGCTTACAGTCGTTCCCGATATTATATTACTGCTCATCCGATTCTTCTCCCGGTTTGTCCCTCCATTCTGCTGTCCACCGAGTCCTATAGTCCAGTAAAACCCTTCTCACAATGTCGTTCTCGGAGCTGCTTTATTCCTGTTCCTTCCTTCGTAACAATTTTCCGTCCATAATCCATCCTTTTTCCACGCTTGTCCTTCCTTAGTCTTTGAATCCACTTTTTCGTACCACGTGCCTTAACCTCGTGCACATTTTCACTCTTCACGTTCGGTGCACTTTAATTGCCTACCTTTTTACTCACATTCATTCCCGATACTATATAACTGCACAAATTCATGTTTTGACCGGTTTCCACACATTTATTTTCATTTTCCCGAATAAAATCCCGACTTTTCTACAGAGCGGGCGCCAGCCCGCTCTTTTTATCTAACTTAAAATGTACAAGAAGCTAATTAATCAAGTTTACATTATATCATTTAATATGATATTATTATATTGCATAATAATTATTTTAAATTGACATTCAATGAAATTGGCAGTCTATTTTTGTTTTTTTAATAAATTTATATATTTAAAAGATATTTAAATTTTAAATAGACCCATCCCATCAAAAAGTCATTTCAAAGAGTGTTGATGTAGGTTTGCATAGATAATTTTGTAAACCATTGACAAAGTCGGGTCAAAGACCATCTTATAAATTCTACATCGCGTCCGATCCAAGAGCTATCCCTCGGTACGTCATCATTTCCAGTCTTCTCCGCCTTTCCTTCGATACTCGGTAGAATGACTGGTTGTTGGTATAATTAAACGACGCGTTCGCTTATCTCGCGTGGTACATTTTTGCCAATTATCCAAAAAGAATGGATTCGGCATTATCATCGGAATAGAACAGTTACGTTGTTGTCGAAAGATACGCAGGCGAAAAAGTGGTACAACCGATGCAGACGTGAAATATCCAATATTCGATATTACGTAATTTCTTCGTCAGCCGTCCGTTTTTCTTTGCACGAAACTTGTTCAGTTCGTACAAACGCGTATAAAAAGTGTATCGCTAAAATGCCTGCGATTAAACAAACTGAATGTTTTTGAACGTTTGCAACATTGTAAGTGGACGCAATTAAATTTTGTTCCGCCAATTAAATGTTCCCGAATAAAGGCGCGGTTGTTATTTTTCGTCAAAAACGTTTATAGGCTCGATATATCTTCATCGTATGGCTCCTTTTATGGCTCATTTCAAATTGAAAGTGTTCTGAAATCCATAAAAAAATGAACTTGTTACAGTAAATTAATGAAAAATGAGAAAAAGGTCGAGAAATTCGAGAACGACAGATGAGCCATTTTTCGTGGGTTGTTAAAAAATTCGTTACATGCGAGTTTTCTTGGGGATTAAAACTGACACGCGCCTCGAGCGTGTTAATCACGTTTTATAATCGGACTTTACAACGCTTGAGTAATTCTTCTTAAAATCGACAAAATTGCAGGCGTGAAATTATTTCAATATACAATATAATTATTGCGATTATTTAATGATTGTGCGAAATTGCGAAAAAGGCTGCTCTAAAATTAGTGTATCTTGTAAGACGCATAATCCGTTAAAAACAGATATTGTATAAACGCGAGCGAGGTACAGTGTTTGTATTAATCGATGACGTTATCTGAAAAAATTGTGGCTGTAAAAATGTACTAATAAACTTCTATCTCGTATACAAACATTAGTATTTACAAACAAGACGATGGTTGCAACGTATTAAGTGATTAAAAGCTTACTTGATATTTCAGCAAAAAAACCAAACTTCGTACACCATTACATAAAGATTCGAAGAAACTAGATGGAAAAATGCTTCATTACGTGTTTTCAAAAAAAAGTTCATTATTTACTGTATCAGCTAAGAGTTGCTTGCCCCAATAGCATATAATATTCTTGTAATGTATCCAGAATATTTTGAAATACTTTTAAACCAGGAATTCCACAATATTCAAGTTCGAATTTTTCATTAAATGGAAACCTCTCAAAAAAGTCGATTTTTCACGGATCGACCTTTTTGGAATGTGCTAAAAATATTTCTGAAACATTTACATAGTCGAAAAACTTTTAGTTTTTAATTGAAAAATGTACAATTTTTTCGGTTTTTTAAATGTTCCAAAATTGTTTATTTCTTCTGGAATCTATCATTTTTTAAATATTTTGTAATTTTACTTTTTTATATTTTATATTTTTGTAGTTTTGAACATTTTGGAATACGAACTCTAATATGTAATTATACATATATTAGAGTTTTTAAGACTACCATATTCTATCAAGGATAATGGTAAATAGCTATCAATTCAATTACGCAAACGTTACTGTCTGGCGGTTATTGTTCTCCAAAATGTTATTCCGTATGATGCTATGTTATTTGTGATAAGGACCAGTGATAATGATTAAAAATATGTTGCAGACTGTCTCATGAACTTCGTGCGAAGACAGACTCAGTTACGTATCATTAGAGTTTTATCAAACAAATGATACGCAGCTTGGTGCGAAATGATTTGTTATCACAGCGAACTTTGCTCTTCGAAAGTGCTCAGAGAAAAGACGCGTCTTTCACTTAGCCGCAGAAAAGATCCGTCTGCCTAATCGCAATTACACATCCTGACGGTTCTTTAGCAAAGTCACCGCCTAAGACTGTTTATCGTTATGACTTATTGTTTATTATTATAGCAATTTGCTTCATCGTAAACGAAAAAAATATAAACAAGTTTTGATTTATGTTTATATTTATATTTATTTAAACCATTGGGACATTTTTTCTAATTTTCACTTTTGACATTTTCAGTAAATAGAGAATCCCATTGTTAGAGTTTTTCTGCTTGCGGAGTTTACGCAACTTTGTTTATATTTACGTAATATTTTGTTTTGATGGGTGGACGATTTCAAAAGCGCGCGAACAGATTTTGTAACAATGTCCGGAAACGTAAAAAATGAATAAAATTTTTCCCGCGATAACTGCCAGATGATTATATATAATGGCGATTTGCAAAATATTCAAAAAGAATGGACAATTACGTTCTTTTACGAGGCAAGAATGTTTGCCAACTTTTTATTACCGGAAAGCAATTGGTAATCGCTTATCAGCGACAAATTCACGCTGATAAGTGTGAATTGGCTGTGCCCAGTTTATAAAAACGATTGCTAATATCACTTCATCTTTTTAACTTGTCCTATAAAGATAGTCATTTTGTCAAGGTTACTATGCACGTATTTAAATTTCTATTCCAAAAATACCTCATTTTGACTCTATGAAATACCGCAGTTTTAAATATATTAAAACTAACGATTTTAATTCGCTGAAATACTCGAAAATAATTGCAAAATAAATATTTGCAGTTATTTGCAATAATTTTTTAGAAATAAGATTTATTTCTAAAAAATTGTAGAAATATAATTTTTAGAAATAAAAATTATAATTTTAGAAATATAATTTGTATTTCTAAACTTATATTTCTAAACCCGAAAAAAATGTCCCATATCGAAATCGGTAAAGTAGAATATGAAATTACTAAAAGAACTGACTGTCAATCAACTTAATTTCTGTAAAACACTCTTCAAAACGATTTTATCGGTATACCAACTATCGATAACGTTACCGACCGTGAATAATTATGATTAACCAAAATACCGACTGGTTGGTAAAACATATTATCGATTCGAAGCAGACGAACCTAACCTTACTACCGATTAGTTGATGCGTGTAGACTGTCATCGGAAAATGTTGTGTTTTTCTCTAATTCGACGCATTTGCTGAGCGGGAACCATCTGCGAGAGTGACACGAATCGTCGGTGGAAAATGGCCAACGACCGGGAGGTGTTGCGCGAGATATGGGAGGGCAAAATCCCCGTTTGTTTTCAACTGGATTCGGACGAAGTCAGCGATATCCAGATTCCGGATCCGTTTTACTTGATGGTGTCTCGGTTAAGTTATTTTCCACTTTGTACTGATAAGGTGTGTTACTTTTAGAATTAAATAATATTTTACTGCATTTTTAGTATTTATTCATTATTCATCAATCTGTAATTCTATACATACTCTATATCATAAAATATTAGTTTATTAAAAACCTTTTTGTTTGGAAATCTTTTTTGAATTACTATAAAGATTATAGTAATTCAGATTGTATGTAAAAATAAAACATGCTTAACATAATGCCTTTTAACTCGATGTTAAAACTTTGACTTTTCAATAATTAATTTCTCGAGAATGGATGGTAAAATCATTGAAATTTTGGCAAATAAAAATAATAAAGGTATATTTTTAATATATTTTTTATTTATAAATGAATATATTCCTGATATATTCCAATATTCCAAATTTTTACAATATATGAGGAATATATTTCTGTTTTACTAGCTTTAATGCAAATTCCCTGTATTTGATTTTAGGTCAGAAAACACTTTGTTCGTCATGTTCATCAGGATAAACAAGACAAAGAGATGTGGCTGGAGTTCAATGGGACACCAATAAAATGGCATTTGCCCATTGGAGTACTTTTGGATCTCAATGTCAACGACGTGCAATTTCCATGGAATATCATAGTGCACTTTGATAAATTTCCCGAAAATATTATTATGCGATGTCCAAATAAGTAAGGCTTTCATACACTTATTCTAATTTCTATTAAATTAAATTAAAATGAATTATTCATTTTAATTTCTATACTATTTCAGAGAAGTTGCAGAATCATACTTTTTATCATGTATCAAGGAAGCAGATGTACTGAAACACCGTGGTCAGGTTGTGTCGAATATGCAGAAAAAAGATCATGTCCAATTATGGCTTGGTTTATTAAATGACAAGTTTGACCAATTTTGGGCAGTTAACAGACGATTAATGGAAAGTTCTAATGATGAAGGATTTAAGTATATACCTTTCCGATGTTACATCAACGAGGAAAGTTATATTCAAAAATTAGTCAAACCAGTTAACGAGGAAGGCCAGAGGAAAACACTCAAAGATTTGACAAATGAAGTTTTCCCCGATGCAAAAGAAGGTATAATTTACATAAAACTATAAATTATATATATTTTTTATAAATATACAATATATTAAAACATTAATAAATTAGTACTTAAGATTTTAAAATATAATAATCAATTTTAAATATAATTTTCAATGAATATAATAAAGTTCAACAAAGCATGAATTATAAATATTAATATTAATATCACGAATACTATGCAATATATGAGTGATATACCAAATGAATTTAGTATAACTATTTCCAACATTTTCCTTCACAGTTCAAATCAGAACACATGGAATCACTCCACCTCTGGACACTCCACTCCAGTGGTTGTCAGAGCATCTCAGCTATCCTGACAACTTTTTGCATTTATGCGTTGTAACGTTGCAAGTAGATAACAAACGACTCTTCGATATTAATAAATAAATTTTCACCATGTCACCGTTTTCACCAGTGCCTACTGGTGAATTTTATGTAAGTCTTTATTTGTAATAACTTACTACCTGTACAAGTTCCATTTTGTACCAAAATCTTTTATGGTTTACATGTATATATAATTTATCCACACTTTTGTATATATGATTGTAGCTTTTAGTCTTATATAAATGATTATGAAAAGTAAAACTGATTTGTTCTTGTGATCTACCATTGGATCACATTCAATTTTTATTTATTTAATATAATTGATGATTACATTTGAAGAGTTGTGATTATTTGTGTTTGATATTTTTATGCATTTAAAACAAACATATCAATTGCTTTGATAACATTTCTCTAAACTTAATATTGCATATTTTCAAGTTTTGTTCGAAAAAAGTCATAGTATCAATATCCTCTGATCATAAATAAAAAAAATCCAACGTTTTGCGGAATATTCGTCAATAAAATATGTACACTTCAAAAACTTTCTCTTTATTGTTGGTACATCAATGAAATGTGTTTCGTACATTATTATATACTTTCAGTATCGAAGACAAAATTGGTCTCCTCCTAGGAATGAGTTGTCTGTGAATAATAACCGGGTCGTTTCCATTACTTCGGTACTCCATTGTTCGTCGACTTGTTCCAAATGTTAAAAAACTTGCAGTCTTACTGGTATACTCTTCTTCCTGCAAAAATCACCAATGTAATGAAACAACCTAGAGCAAAAAATATTCCATACACATTTTATATAACTTTTTAGTAGATGTATAAAACAATAATATAGTAGAAATTGTTCAATTTATAGTCAATTTGCCCAATTATCTAATAAATTTAACCAATTCCTTAAATATAGTGAAAATTCAATGCATTTTACTAAGCATTCTGGTAATTTTGCCAGATTAAAAATTTTTGCTCCGCTACTAAAGTTAAAATTTTTTAAATCAACCTTATAACCTTATAAGTCTGAAGAACTCAGTTTTTCAGAGATTAGCGGAAAATCTCTGAAACATTTTGAAAAAATTGGGACTGTCATAGTTTTTTCAGAATTTTTCAAAGACCTTCAGATTTTTAGACTTTTCTTTGAAAATCTATGGAAAACTCTGACAGTTCCAATTTTTAGAGGTTTTCAAATATTTTCAGAAATGTTCAGAGATTTTCAAAGATAATCAGAGACTTTCAGATGTTTTTAGAGCATTTTTCAGAAATTTTCAGAGATTTTTTTCTACAAGGGAACAACAAAATTCGTTGGTTTAGTTTTGTTAGCGTTATGCTTTGTACAAACTAACAATTATTATTACTTGATTTACTTTATAAATGACGAGCGCCATATCTCGGTACCTCCGTTTCGCATCCTCGAATGTCAACAAGCTCGTAAGGTCTGTCGATTCATTGTCCGTCGACATTCAGGTGATTTTCGACTGCAAAAGGGGAAAGAAAAATGTTAGAAAACGGTCACAACTGGCGGCTGCGATAAAGTACCGAGAAACGTGGGAAATTAACGCGGCGCATCTCCGTGCACAGCAAGAACAAAAAGCCCGCCGATCGGCGAATGAGAAATGCTCGCGGATAAAAATACATAGCGCGGCCTTTAACGACGCGCAACCGGGCTTCTTTTTCCAGACGAAATGCACTTTGAAGTGGGGTATTTTCAGGCGATGGCATTATTTATAGGCCGAAGCCTTTTTGCCCTGTTCTTTTAAATGTTTCGACGGAACTCATACATATCGATATGCACCATGAAACAACAAATTATAAAAAATTACGATTCACCAAAAGAAAATAGTATACATGGCGGAAATGGTAAAATATTTCATGAAAAAAACTAATTTCAAATAAAAAAAATAACATCAAACTTAGAAAAAAATGAAACGTAAACTTTTTTTACTACTTTTAAAATTTATTTTAATATTTTTAAAATTTTAATTTTAATTTTAGTTTAATTTATTTTTTATTTTTTTTGCTGTTTAGAAATAGATGATTTTATAGGATTACAGAGGAAGATATTTAAAATGACAAAAATGAAATGAACATGAAACGAAAGGAATGCGACTATAATGTTTGATCCTATTTTGGTATAGTGTAAAAACAGCGCGCGTTTGAACGTACAAATTGGCGTGGTTAATTATTTAGATCAGTGGTGGATGTTGGCGAATGAAAAGAGCCTTTCATGAGCGTCGCGCGCGAAAACAGGATGTAAAAGGTACGAGCATGGCGTGAATTTTACCACCGCAATTTAATGTCTGTCGAATTCATTACATCCTTCCTAAATGCATTACACCAGACGAGCATTTATTGGCTTTGATTGAGTCGTTGCATCAGTCGTGTTTCGATTCGACCCAAGGTCCGATCTGCACGTACACAACGACCTCAATAGATATGGATCATTTTATAGATTTTTTATGTGTTAAAAATTGGATTGTTTTAATGGTACCAATTTGGAACTGAAAGTCACACTGATAGAGCTGTTAAGTAGATTCCTGGAAAAAAGGAAAATCTGTTGATAATATATTGGCAAAATATATTTTCAATATATTTTTAATATATTTTTAATATAATACCAATACATTTTGAATATATTGACGTTTTATACAGCAATTTTTTAAATGTGTAAAATATATTGGTAAGATGAATATTTAAAATAAATAACCTAATATGACTTTGCATAATTGAAAATAAAAGCCAAATTTGAATTTAAACTTCTGAAAGCTTTTTTGAGATCTTCTGGTAAAGAAAATTGAAAGGCAACTAAAAATCTGCTTAATCGACTACAGATAAAAGTGGTACACTCGAACTATACGATGTAGTAGTAAATTATATAATTAGTGTGGCTGCCTACATTTTATCAGTTTCATCATTTTCCATTCGAAGTGACAGAAGCTTACAAAAGGTATCAAATTCAAATCATCGATAACGATTGGAATGATACTAAACTTCTTATCAATGTCGTCTTTTCAAAAATGTCCGATCTAAAATACTCGTAATTAAAATGAATTGATAAACACGCCACTTGTATTTAATCTAAGATATTCTATTTTAGAAACACATGTTTTCCCTGTGTCTACCATGTTGAACAACATTTGTTTCTATTATAAACTCTGATAAACGAACACTGTGAGTTGACAAATATAAATCAACACAATCTTGCAGCCAGATTAGCTGCGAATTTTTTTTATCAAACCCGACAATTTAATTCGGAATCTTGATGTTCTTATTTCATACATAAGTGACGTCACATACAGACGGTGACTAATACATTTTGTACATAATTCAATTGAATACATTTCGAACGAAAAACAGAGTTTAATTTGTGAAAATCGGGAAAAGTGTACTTCTTGAATCAAAATATGTTAATTTGTAATGAAATAATAAATCATCTTTGTTTTTCTAACAAACATATTGTGAAAGACAAAGAGTATACAATTTATAATGTATTTTGAAACTTCTAAGAACTTACACAACATTTATTCCAAGTTCAGATTTCTATTGAAGTTTTACAAATTCAAGAAAAAATTGGTCGGAAAAATTACTGTTCAAAGATTCATTCAATCATATCAAAATTGGAACAATCTGGTATTAATACAAAAATAATGCTACTTTCAATGACTAAGATAATATACACAATACTGATATACATCTGCAGACAAAAATTTAAATTATTTTGGTTTAACAGTTTATATTAACCACTGATTAATATAAACTGAACAAGATTAATTCATTATCATGAATTTTATCTACAGCAAAACCTCGACTCAGTATCACAGTGCATCTTTGTTTTTCCTACGATATTCGCAATCAAACAACGCATACAAAACTGCAACTTATACGAGGTTCTGCTGTATATAAAAAATCTTCACTATAACTGATATTCCATCAATTTTTAAAATGCAAATATCTTTCACGAATCAAAATATCATTACTATATCAAGATTTTATATATCATGCTGATATTCTAGCAACTTTTTTCTTTATTTATATCATGTTATGAACGTTTTATTATTGTGTTTTTTATATAAGACATTTTATTCCTTTTCTTGAAATATACCATTATTGAAATAGCGATATTTCAATAATGATTCTGTTTCAATATTTAATTTAAAAACCAGCCCACTGTTGAAATTGAAATATCTTTAATAAACGCCACTCTTCTTTCCCGCCTTCGTAATTACAATTGCAAACGCGTTTGCTCGTCCAACAAATATCGGCGCCTCGAAAAGGGTTTTTTCTCCGTCCGCGCGCGCGATGCACATTCCAACGCACGCGCACACGCAATTTGCAATTTCATCATGCGTCGTCGCCGCTATCGCATCAGCCGCTGATTAGCATTAGCGGCAACTGTAACACTATGTGCATAGAAAGTTTATGAACTTCGAATGGGTCAAATGGTTCAGCGGGCAACTGCGATAGCCGGGCAGAATGCGGGTCAATGCGGTTGAGCGTTTTGTGTCCCTATTGTCATTTACTTGGGCGGTGCGCAACAAAGCGGATCCCCCGACTTTTGCTCGCATTATTTTTGCGCGCGCTCCGATCCCGACGCTTGCAGGACCGTGACAACGCGCGCATTACACGCACCCTATTAAAAATTGCATATGGAAACATATGGAAACATTTTGCGATATTTTCACATTGTATATTTCACCGTTTTACGTAGAAGTTACGTTTAAAGGAAATAAGGATTAAAATTTGTGTGAAAACAATCATCCACAATCAAGACTATATCTCGAGCCTTCCAGTTCGAAGTCCAGTATCTTAACCGCTAGGCCACGGAGACATATGAGTGTAGTCGTTGTTTTTGAAATATCACTCGTCAAGGATCTGACTTATATGATAAGTCATATATGAAATATGACATTTCTAATAGGGATGACTTTTCATGAAATTTGAAGAATCGGTAGCTGAGAATTAATTTATATTTCGAATTATCGAATTTTTGAAGTTAAAACATTCGAGGTTTTCGAATAATTCGAATATTTGTTTTCGAATTGTCGAACATATGAGATTTCCGACTTTTTACAAGATTTGATATTATAATGATGCCACAGTCTTTTATTTTTGCATTATAGACAATACAATTGAGTTCAATACAAATTCTAAATTTGAATAATTCTAAAATTCAAAAAATTCGAGTGCTTCGATGTTCTTTTTACGAACTTGAATTAATCGAATATTCGAATTAAATGTTGTATCCCTAGTAAAATGGAGACAAGACCAATTTCAATGCAAATGTATGAATCAAATCGGAAGAAATAGTGAGAAATAAATACTTTCCTCAAAATTAAATTTGAGTCCATTTTAAATTTAGAACTTTATAGTTGAAATTGAATCTTGGCTGACGTAAACGAAATGTAAGTGAATGTAACATTATATGTATAAAATAATTAGTAAATAACGTTATATATATACTTCATCGCATATATAATGAAAATCATCATGTAATGTTACATTCTTTTCTTATAGTGTATTTTTATTTTCTCTGTCGCGCGCGAAGGGAATTACAAAGTAACGCACCTAACGAGCCCGACGTTTCTTGCGGAATAACATGTCTGCATAATAACTCAGCGACGGTAATTATTCATTCGCGTTCACATTATTGGCTGGAATTGCGCGCGTTTCGAATTCTGCGGTCCTTTCGCGGGTTTTTTTGTTGCGCCGATCTGATCGTTTTGAGATGCGACGGTCCGGTGGGTTAAACGATTCGCCGGAACTTAAAATTAAAAAAAAAAAAAAACAAAAAACGTCGAAAGTGCGTTGTAGGATCCAAGTTTTGGGTTTCGTAGAAATTTCGGAATAGGAAGGTTGAGTGTTTAGTTAAGAATCTCGTTAAATTGTGGAAATGTTTGGGGATTTTTTTTTATTAATAGTGTATCAATAAATGTTCTGTTAGACAATGGTCTTTTTTATTTTAAAGGGCTTTTAACTCAAACTGATTTACATTATACATATTTCCAGAATTTAAACAAAATGTATGTTAGGGAGAAATGAAAAAAAGTTTCTTTTATTTTCTGATTTGTTTTTCTTAAAAAAATCAGGAAAATTGTTTCTTTTAAACCCAACACTACATCATCAGACAATTTTAATACATTCTATTTGATAGCAGCCAATTCAAATGACAATATCCACATTTTGAATCTCATTTTCCAATTCAGTACTTGAAACCTTAATTTCATCAACTGAAAACTCGAAATTAAAAATAGACGCATTCGCAAAACTTGACATCACATTTGTTTATTGCCTTTCGGCAATAAACACATATCGCTATCTGACAAATGTAGCTCTCGAGCAATACTTCGTTGCGACACTTCGTCTGCATCTTATATAGACGGCTTAGTGGAAAATTAAACAATATCGTTCTATACATGACGAACAAGAATCGACTGATCCTGCGGACATCGGTGTTGCGAAAGCCGATATAAATCAAGCTTTTATATATAGTAATTCGTCGGTGGCGTCAAACGGCGGTGGCGCCAAAAATCGCTGGCGCCAAGTAATTCTCATTGCCAAATCGTAACTCGGCTGTTGCGCAACGACAGCCTCAAAAATGATAATTTATTTGGCGGGAAAATCGCAGTTGCGTTCTGCTCGTGCCAACTTTTTCGCGGAAAGTCGACATTGCGAATCTGACAAAAGTCGCAAGAAAAATGTTTTTTTTCTCCTTTTTTCGTTCTTTGTTCTTTGCCTTTTCCGTCTCCGTGATGTCATACCCGAAAATATTTGAGCCGAAGTTTTTGTGTCATCGATATAGCTCAATTAGGCATCAATCGAATTGTCTGTTCTATCTAAATTCAATATTGTATTAAGATTAGATCAATTATTTGTCATTGTGGCGCTGTTGAAATTGTGAGTAAAATGACTGAAAAAACTCAAGCGTGTGTACGTGTCGAAGATTAAGATATTAAGGTTTCGAGAAAGCAGTGCTCGTTGAGCACGTAAAATTTTATCCGCCACGAGAAATTTACCGATCACACGAATTATTCGTGTTGTTTTTTCCTCGAATCTGTCATTCGGCGTATCAGTGAATCAGAGATGGAAGAGCAAATGGGTGTTCAGTACAAGGCAAACATTTGTATATTTATAAAGTTCTACAGTTTTTATATATTTTGTATGTAATCGTCAAATATAAATAAATTAATTAAATATGTATAAAATACATTTTTACATATATATATTACTAAAAAATATATAAAGTATATATAATGAATTTCCACATATATTTTGTGAATATTTTTTCCGTACGAGTTCTTAGAAACGTGTAGGAAATTAATAGATTTATAAAATTGAATATTGATTGAATATTTAAACTGGATTAAACAATAATATTTATTGATAAATAAAAATATAAAATATATGTATTATTTTTTAAAAGTGGAGTCAATGCATATTTACAGATTAATTAAGTTTAATGAATCAAGTAACATGATCTCTGCATGTAATAACGTATTTATCACAACCATGGGCGGCAAATTATTACTCCATTGCTAAAAAATTGCTAAGAAACATGCAACATTCGTGTCGTGGTTGGAGCGTGTTTAAATTTGTGTGCGTTTAAAAAAGTGCACAGTTCAATACATTTGGTCAGTTTTGATAATGGAGCTAAAAATAAAGAGAAAAAGGAATTTTCATACGGTAGGGTCATATTGGTTGGAAGATAATCAGTATCAGTATACATTTCAGCTGATGTTAATTTAAATATATTTTAAATTAACATCAACATTAAAAATAACCTAATTTCTGTAGAATTCAAAACTCCTAGATACGAATAATTATTTGTTAAATGAACCAAGCTGGCTAATTTAATCACTTTGACCAATTATATTTTGAAACACGTGCCAGAATTGAGCTCTTTCCAACACATTTTTCAGTACTCAAAACAACTAATTTAGTTTTTTCATGTTTTGATTGCTTTAATTATTTACTCGGCATTCTCTTACCAAACTATCATACAAGCAGGAAGGAAATAAATTACCCCGATTAAAAGTTGAACTTATTCCAATTTAATTACGAAAATGAAAACTCGAGAATGTTGAGGTTAGTTCAGAAGTGGAGGTTGCCTAACGAGAAAATAAATGAATAGGTTTTCCGGAATCAAAATTAAGATGAAACGAAACCGAAAGGCGCTGTTTTCAACTCAGCCCGACATTAGCGATAAATTGGATAATTGTGTAAAATATAATGTGACAGGACTTTTTAAATGCCATAAATCAAGTGATGCGGCAGCGCCAGGAAGGTCACGCGGTTTTTTGCTGGCGCACATTTTGAATATTGTGTGGCGCTTAACGGCGCCTTATGAATTGATGATGAGGTTTTGAAATTGTTTAATGTAAAACAGTAAATTTTTTCCAACCGTTTCCCGCCCGGCATTGACATTTCTTTTTACGTTCATTTTTTGCCTGGTCGTTTGTAATATTCCGTGATATTTTCTCGGAAACGGTATCTTGTGGTATTCAAATTTTTGCTCAAACACGCGTTTTCATTTATCTCCGTCTCCTCCCTTCAGGCTAAAACCGTAGTTTACGGATAATCAAATAAAAATTGTTTAAAAAGTTCACTGAATTACCGAAAATAAGACTTATTTTCTAGTTCAAGTCGAAAGAGTTAAAAAACTAACGAAACTAAAAAACTAAAAAAACAAACAAAAACTAACTTAACTAACCCAAATAATTCAAATAACTCAACTAACTTAACTTATCTGAATAACTGAACTAACTTAACTAACCCAAATAACTCAACTAACTCAATTAACTGAACTAACCCCAGTAATTCAACTAACTCAACTTACTCAAACAACTAAACTAACTCCACTAATGAAACTAGCCCAAATAACTCAACTAACTCAAATAAAAGACTAAGTAACGACACTAAAAAACTAACTCAATTAACTTAACTAACATAAATAACTCAACTTGCCCAAATAACTGAACCAACGAAACTAAAAAACTAACTCAACGAACTTAACTAACCCAAATAACTCAACTAACTGAACTTGCCCAAATAACTGAACTAACGAAACTAACCTAAATAACTCAACTAAATATATGACAATTTCTGGTTTTACGTATAAATTTTTAGAACGAAATTACCGCAATTATGTGCAATGTTGAGTGAATTTACGCTGTACGCGTAATGGGAGTGACTCCCGAAGAGGGATTCGAGAATGCAAATGTGCCGAGCCAGAAAAAAGGAAGGCTAAAAGTGTGAGTTAAAATTTCCAGAGCGCCATGGAAATGATGCAATAGTTATTTTCTGGGCTGGGAAAGAAGAATGATTAGGAGACAAACTGGTTATGATATCCAATCTGTGATTATAATAATTATTTGAAATTGCCGGATATAGTATTTAGCGAGGCACGGTGGCAGAGGTGGTCAGCTATTTACTTTTTCCAATATCGGTTAAATGTCGGCGGTTTTCGTAACACTGCATTTTTACAACTTTCTCTTTACAATTTTTTTCGAACATATTTATTCGATTATAATATAATTAATTGGTGTTCTAAACAATAATAGAAACTGATAAGATAGGGAGCTCGAGAGTGGTTCTGGCAAAGAGTAGTGTTGGTCTTCACTCTGTGAGTAGGCGAGTACCTAACGATTATTCTGTCAATCATGGTTTTCGGTTTTAATCGAGAATGCTTGCTTCCCTTAAAAGGGCATTTAGCTACTCAGATATTTTGATTTGGGTTGATTGATTCACTCGAATTTGTCTACTGAAATGTGGATACGGTGGTAATCTTATCAAGCACGATACAGAAATTGTGCAAAAAAAATAATCGTATGTTCAATTAATAACCCATTAAAAATCTCGTGATCCGCCTAGTTGACGTTTGATTAGATTTAGAATAAAGAAACGACGAAAAAATGATGTGTTCATTGAAACGGAAGAAATTCTAGGTCCTGTTATGGGTCATTAAAGAAATTCAGAAAAAACTTATCAAAAATGCGTCAAATGTTTAGCGGGGTAACTCAAAATGTTATTGCAACAAATTCTTCTTGGAATGTATTAAGTCTCTGTCAGACATTCTTCAGATTGCTCTTACATTCTCGAGAAGATATAAATAATGAAACAAACAAATATTTTAATTATAATAACAGTGCTAGACAAGTGTCATTTCAACCGAATTATATATTTGAGCTAATCGGAAAGTACGAATGGAGAAACAATGAGATTACGTATTGTGTTGAAGCTGAAAAGTACTTGAAAGTAGGAAATTATAAAAATGAAAACCTCTTGCGTTCATTGTCCTTAATTTACAAAATATACAGAATATACGCTATGTGCCCAACATCGTATAAGATGTTGGGCATTCGACACTGGATTGAAAAATCGGTAGCGGAGTAATCTTGATCTTGAGTAAGTTTAAGGTCTTCGGATTAACTAAGACTGTTAGAGATTATAATCTATTTGGATTTCATCGCTTTACTAATTACCCAGTAAATCAAACAGGTTAAACGGACTTTTTCCGAAAAGCAATTTTTTCATATGTCAGATTACAAATCTGATTTTTCACAAGTATTGTCCCTAATACGTCAGTTATAGCACCACCGGTACACTTTTTAAAAACATTAAAAAAATGTTTTTTTAATGTTTTTTTTAATGTTAACTAAAAAAACATTTTTCAGTTTTAGAATCAAAATAGAATGTTTAAGTTACCAAAATTAAATTTAAGTTTTCCTATGTATTTTGATTGGAAACTTAACTGGTTATTCCTCAAAACCACAGATATATTGTATATATTTAATATTTAATATCCAGTGTGCGTAACATGTATAGTTGTATAGAACTATACATTGTATAGAAATGCGTATAAAACGGATAAATTACAAATTTACTCCAAATTATTCTACTGAACAAATTTCATGGAAATGCGTACTTTATCCATGAAGTTAGGCATACTTTATTTATATTAAGTACACATTTCTTCACACTTTAGACATAAAATAGCTTAAATAATTTTACATAGTTAAGTATAATTCTACATAAACTGTATGAAATGTTTTGTTAGCCAGTCTTAAACATGTTTTAAAATAGTTTGGTCATCATAGATGCGAGGCAAAACAAAAACGAATCAAATCAGCAACCACTGATGTGAAGAAAATGCTAATAAAAAGCAAAAAGTTACCAAAAAAGTATTAGCTTTATTAGTTTTTATATGAAATATCACTAAAAGCATTTATTAAAAAAGGCAGGAAAGGTGTACAACTTTTCAAACAAATCACATGATTTTTCATATTGTCTTTACCTATGATAGATATCATTCAATATTTCATCCTTATAGTTTTTTTAAGTTTTTGCATGTCCCAAAACATATATCTTACAAGAGTCTGCCTCAAAAGTCTACTTCTCAAAATCACCCGTGTTTTCCTTTCCTAAGAATTCCTAAGAATTTGTTAGGAATTAATAGGAAATGTTTCATTTTTCCTATGAAACTCAAACATTTCCTACGAAATCTTAGGAAATATTGAACAATTTCTTAGGAATTCTTAGGATCTTAAAATACGGGCAATCATTTCAAAATCCGGCAACGATTACATTTTCCAAAAAAATTCGCCACATTTCGCCCAATCTTCCCAACCCAAAATCAGTCGGAAACTTTTTGCGAAAGAAAAAAAACTGTTTTCGTTCCGAGCAAGCCCAAGCCCACTGCAAAAAAGGCAGCCCCAAAAGCGCCGAACGCGCGCCCCTGCAATTTCGCAGCGCATCAACAGCCGCCCGAAGAACAATTCCCCCGAAGCCGCGGCGCACACAAACAAACACACCCCGCGCGCCGCTCGCATGCGAGCCGATTCCGTGCACTTGGGCGGCTTCGCGTCCAACTTTCGTCAAGTCTCGGCCGCCGCCCGTGCCGCAAATCCCTCTCAACAGGTTTCCCTCTATTAATAACCGCGCTTCCATCCAATTAGCTTATCGGCGCGCCGATAACGCCGCCCGGCGGATATCGGCCGAAAAGTTGCGCGGCCTTGGCCGCGCGCTAATTTGCTCAACCGTTAACCGTCGTTTTTGAATGATCCTCTAAAAAGTAAGAAATAGAAAGTAATTAAACTGTTAAATTTCCCATCTTTTTTAAATTCAATAATTCGTCAATTGAGTATAAAATTATGTCTATTTCCCTAAGCAATAAAGACTTTCCAAGAATTTGAATACATTCAAAGAATTGGAAACCATTAAAAAGAAGTAGTCCGATGCACCTCGGAAAGGGGTTACTAAATACAATAACTTGAAGAAATCAATTACGTTAACGTCTTTTGCCTTTTTCAAATACATTCAAATACAAAAAAAAATACAAAACATTTCCACTGCATGGAGGAAAAAATTGCATCAAAAAGTTACACTATATAGTAATTCGAGGACGAAGCTTTCAAAACAGTATAAACTTCTATATTTTGTAGTAAATTGTGATAAATTCCTAGTAAAAACTGCTTTCATGCAAGGTCAAATGATGTTGTAAACAAATGACGCGCTGATTCAAACAAAAGAAAGATAGAATTCTTCGAATGTCAACAGTGTCGGCGGTGAAGGTGAAAAGCTGTAAACCTCAAGATCGCGTGTTCGAAACTCTGTGATAAAAATGTTTTTTTTTTTTGTTAAGAAATCTAATTGTCCTTTACCATAAAAATATAGTAATTTGAACCGAAAATACGAGAAAATTATGAGAAATGTACCAAATACTAAGAGAGGAAGCTTCGTCCTCGGAATGCTATATAATATACCCATATAGACATCGAAAATGGAATCCATGTGGATTCCACGTGGAGGAACATTCGGATGTAGATTCGACGTAGATTTCATGTCGAATCAACGTGTTTTAGAGGTGTGTCTGTTAGGGTAGTAATATTATAAGTAAGACAACTTTTCTCTCCGTATAACGTAGAAATGATTGATAATTTTTTGGTCATAGGCTAGCCCTGTTCACAGTAGAATGCAGTGTTGGTCGATAGTTTTATCCACGCTGTTATGCCGGGCGAACTTTTGGACGCGCTTATTGTCAATTTTTGCTAAAGCAGTTGCCGGGCGGATCAGTCGTTGGCGTGTACTTTACATTTTTATTTAATATGCCATTTTATTACCATAATAATAAGAAAAGCAACTTTCCCGCGAGATGAGAAATCAATGTTCGCGCCTCTATTCTAACACATTTTAAAACTTAAACACGGTTATCTCGAAACGTTGTTTTCGCTGTTCCGCGCTGCAAAATTTATGCGATTAATTTGACACATTCTGCCAGTAATCTGACTTCGGATAGAACAAAAGAGGCTGCGAACGCCCAAATTGAAAAGTTGTTTAAATTAGAATCAGGCCAAAGCATCATTTCGAAATATCTTGTTTCAATCGATAATCTGTTATGAAAACAAAAAACATTTTGGGCGGTCTGGTCATCAAACTAATGAAGACCCGAGCGCTATTTACACTCAATCACGATTTAACACTTTGCGACTGTTATCGAGGCGGTATAATATGTAATGACTGAATGCGAAAATCCCCGTATTTATAATCCAGTGAAAATTAATTATTACGTAGTATAAATTATATCGCCCATCCACTAGTCATATCAATTAACCAATAATTTCATTACCCCCGATGGACGAGTCGCATTCATTTGCTAACGAATCCATCTCGAATTTGACACCGCGCTTGCATTTGCATTTTAAAAAATTACAAAACTGCGACAATAATTCACGTTGCGCGCGAAATTAAAACGTTGCATCAATTCGCGCTTCCGTGGCTTGACACGACGCATTCGCAACACGCATCCACGGGAAATATACATTTCACTTGCATCGCCCCACGGATTTCAAAAAACAGTTTTCATAATCTCCACGCGACGCGACTCGACGTAAGTCGATAACGAACTTGCGTTGTTTCTTTAATCCCGGCTAGTAGGTTTACACACTTTACGCGTTCCTGTCATCTCGAGTCATTTTCTTTCGCAGTTGCTAAGAGCTTCTAGAAACGCGATTTTCCAAAACACGAAGACACATTTCCGTAACGCGAGCTCCGCGTTTGTTACAGCTCTGCAACGACAATGTCAGTGCAGTTGTAAACAATAGCGCACCGTCCGCAAAAAGCGTGCAATTTTTGCGCAATTTGCGACGCGGGAGAGATTTGCGCGAGCCACTCGGATCACGTGCATTACCCTTAACTATTTAAACCGTTCGTTTTCGCACGATTATTCTAATTCATAAATTATGCAGCGCGCGCGAACGTCGACCCGGGAGATAAAAAACTGCAGATTCGCCGCGGAATCAATTCGCAATCGCAGCCGTAATTGACGTGCGTTTTTACAGTCGGCATAAATCATACACGATTTGGCGCCACCATAATTTATCGGCCGAATAATGCTAGCGAGCGCATTTTCGTGCGACCGACGCGAAATGTGTTTTGACAAGATAACAAATTCGAATTCGAAATGCGAAAACGCATGTATAAATAATTATAGCCGATTGATCATTATCGCGTCCGGACTGATTAAACATTGAGCGAAGAAACAACTTTTATTCGGCCGGAATAAAAGTCGCCCCGGGTCGATCAACTTCGATATTATATTTACGATGGTCGATACTCCGGGAACCCCTGATTTGGCGCGCGCTATATAGCCGTATAACCGCGTTTTCGTTGGAAATATATGGCGTGACGGCGGAAAAATAGGCATTGATAAAAATACCAACATTAACGGCAATCTGTTGGGAAATATTGACGCGCAGTTATAATTAACGAGGGGAAATTCGGGATAGTGCTATCCGACACTGCCACGTCATCTTGCGGCAAACAAGACAGATCCGAGGCGCGAAATCGCGTTACAATGGTACAATGAAACATCGATAACGACGGCGGAACGTTAACGCGAAATGTTTGTCGTTACTCCATTTTTTGCGACGCTGGGAATATCGCGCGTCTGGATCCCGTTTTCGACTTCGCTTCCGCGATGTCGTGCTGAAATTGCGGCGCCGCAACGAATTAGCGTAATTGCGGAAGCAAGTGTAACGCAGAACGCGGAGTTACAGCGCGAACCGGGAATCGATCGGCGCGCATCTGCAGACTGCGAATTGGACGAAAAACGCCGGTAGAGTTGTTTCGTCAAATCGAAGAAACTCGCGGAGATTTAAGAACCGGCGCGACTAATATCGATCTGTTTAGCTGCCCCGATTCCGGCGAATTGGTCGCGGTCATTTGCGGCCACAAAAATGCGCCGCCCGATTTGTTTCGGTTAGTGCGCGACGCGCCCCGGTATTCTCGGGAAAGCTGCCGCGCTAAGTAGAAGTTGTGGTTAGAAGGGAGCGAAATTTATAAAAACGGGAATTTATAAAAACGCCCGCTATTCCGCGTCGAATTACGCGAACCGCTTCCGCCCGTTTAAACCGCGACAGTTTCGGCGTTCCGTCCGCAGTTAATCCCGCCAACTTCTTCGGCTCGCGCGATATAATAATCCGCGGCGACCTTGCAATAATTAACGTCGTCGGACTTTTTATCATCCCCCGGGAGCGAAGCTTGCTTTACAACACGGATCGCAATAAACGCCAAGTAGGAAAATCTCATTTGGCGCGATCGCGAACAAAAACAAATTCAAGTGGAATAATCAAAATTGCCCAATTGTCTCAGAATCGACGTTGTCTGAATCAGACCATTTCATCTGATTCAGACGACTGTCTAAAATCGAGAAAAATTCGATTAGACAAGTGCCTAGGAAAAATATTTTGGATATTCGTAAAAAATACATTAATGATACCAAAATAATGCCCAAATTATATTGTAAATTAAGCATGTCCAATTTTTTTGTAGAATTTATGAATTATTTATGTATAATTAATGCATTACTTTTTTTCATGGGATATAGACGACTTATTTATTTTTTTTTGTAGTTTGCCCAATTCCCGAATCGCGACTTCCGGTCAGCCGAATCAATTAATAAGAAGTCCGATGATTGATCGCACAATATCAGCATCGTTAGTCTCCGCCCGGCAAAATTGCATTTCGCAGTGTGCCGCTAATAAATTGCGCGGCGCAACAAATCGCCTAACCTCAGCTTTTTAAGCCCTGGGCTTAACGAAATATCAATCTGCGGGCATCTCATTTTGCGAGCCCGTATGCGCGCTTGGCCTGTCGGTGTGTTTGTTGTTCCGCGGACAACATGCATCAAATGCCTGGCGG
>JABFPB010002062.1:0-21845 GCA_022817645.1 Ceratoteleas bidentatus
AACAATGTTATGGCTTATTTGATCAAAATCGACCACTTTTACGTGTCCCGAGAATGTCCCGAGAATGTCCCGAGAATGTCCCGAGAATTCTCTCGGGACTCGTCCGCGAGGGTGTCTGCCTCTCAATAAAACTTAACCTAACCTAGAAACACCCCACTCCTTTCCAACCATCATTAGACCCCTTCAACTCGTCGTAAACTTTACCCTCCAACCCATTTCCACCATTGTCATTCCTGTCCCAACTGACATCTAATTTTTTACCCTGTCCTCCTGACTATAACCTTAAAATTTGCCGGGGAAGAGGAAAGCGTGAGAAAAAGTGCGATCCTGGAAGCGGACGCAGGACAATAAAAATAATAAGTCGAAGAGTGACGTCAGCAGCCAGATTGCATTTTGACGTGACGTGCAGTCGAGCGAATTTTCCGCGCCATTTTCGCGTGGAATGTCGGCTGACAATTTCCCCGGATCCTCCTTCGCGCGTCGCAAATAAATGTCCCACGAGCGCCACGGATCGCTATAATTTCGCGTGATATAATGTTTGTTGCGTCCGCGATCGTGGCGCCCCCTTCGTTTGCCTTTTTCCCCGACGCGGTGACGTTAATTGGAAAGGCGCTTCACTGATTTCGAAATGGCCGCCGACGCCGGGATTAAAAGTGTTTTGCGCACAAAGCGCCGGCGCGATAAATTACACGTTCGCCGGATTGCGTAGCGGCGGCCTAACCGTATAACGGCCTCGCGGAAGAGTCGTGAAATACTTATCAACTTGTTAGGCGATGCAATATGTATTTCGCTATCGCGCTTTTCCCCCCGCGTATGAGCAGGTCGCATCTTTCTGCGGCGTATCGCGATACCGCATTTTTCTCCGCCTTTCTCCGGCGCGGATCTTTCCCGTTCGTGTTAACCAGGTTATCGATAATCAAAGAGTCACCGCGGACTCGATGCTCTTTGAGGGAATGTATCGGTCAACTGAGGTGGTGGTATGGGTAATCAGAAAATTGGTAGGTTAGTTTAACAAAACGATAGTTAGATTGATTTTTATCGATATTAGATTGATTGATAATTGTTTGTTTGAGTAGACGAGTGAATCAAACAAGATGACATTTGCAAGTTGACCTCTGCATGACCGGAAGCCACTAATGTGGTACGGAGGTGGCGTCATCTTTGTCGGCACTCATCCAAAATGTCAGTAGTTAACCTTCACTGAGAGACGAAGAGGTGAACATCCACGTAAATATCTGAAAATCTCTGAAAAAGTCTGACAGTCTACTAGGATAAGCACCACTGTACGGATGACAACCCGAGATAACTCGATGAGAACCTCTGTAATCCTTATTGGAACATTAATATTAACCATTCCTCCTCTACCATATACGTGCTACATCCCCACCTCTTAGTTTAGCAAATTCTATTTTCCACCCTAACCATACCCCAAAACTCCATTCGCAGTCTCTACTCAATTAGCACAAATTCTAATTCTCCATCACCCTAAGTCCTTCCCAAACGACTCAACTCAATCCCAACTCTCTCCATCGAGGAAACACCCAGAACCACTTTTTCTCCAAAAACTGTATCCCTCTCAGTGTCATCCTTCTCCCAATGTGGGCCAAAGAGAAACGGAACTCCTGCGACTCCTGCAAAAAGAAAGGTCCCGCTGCCGGGAACATAAACCCTGCACAATGTACCGACGGCTCAGCGGAGTAATTCTCGAAAGACTCGTCGCTAATTACTCGATAAACTGAATCGAGATCGCATTGGCTGCGACACCTCGCAGGCGCCTCGCGATACGCCGAAAAGCATCCCGCAGACGGCTATATATACACCATATATCTGGGCATACATAAGTGTATATCAGCGCGTCGCAGAGGACTCCTCGCTACGTGATCGGGATTTCGATAGTCCGGCAGGACTTATGGCGCGCTCGCTACCGGGGTATTTGGGAAAAAACGCGCGCGGCGACTCGCGTGCACGAGAACGGCGAATCTCGTCGTCCGCTCGTAATTCGCGGAACACACGTGTATGGTCGGTCCCTACGTGCCGAAGCCCCGTTTAATTAATTTAATCGATAGAGTCCTGAATAACGTCAATGCGACCTTTTTTCGCACGACGGCAAACATAGAATATTGCTCTGATCGATAAGCAGGCTTCGCCGCCTGTAAACTGCGTTCGCGCCTTTTTTCGCCTCGTTTGCGTCATACCCCTGCCCCACCTCGGCTTCCGGACTGCCGACGAAAAACACGACCCATTTGAATATCAAATTGTCCCCGGGTCGAAGCGATCGCGAAGGTTCAGCCAGAAGGAACCGGATGGCTTTCGGCAGTCAGCCGCAAGGGAATTTTGGTTACTCTGTGGAATTCGACGAGGGTCTTGGGTGAGAGAGCGATGTCGGGTTCTGGGGAGTTAGGGTAGGGTGCATTTGTTCTAACTGTTTTGGGTGTTTTAGGTGAGAGTTTGGGCTGTCAAGTGGAGGTAAGTGTGGAGGAGAGTCAGTTAGTAACTGTTTTCAAAGTATTGGGGGAGAAGGACCTGTATATAGTAGTTGTTAACAAAAAATTGACTTATGAATTGTGTTCTAGGACCCATTTACGATTCTTTAACCAGAAGGCAGGTAGCAGTATTGCGGGAGAGTCCTAAGCCAATACTAAACTTCTAAGGAACTAAATCGGAACAATACTTGTCCAGTAGAAGCAGTATGAATGTATCGGTACCAGCTGCTAGAATGGTGTTGCCTATTACTATTGGTAATAAACGTAACATGATCGTGAAGTATTAAGATCATGTTTCATATTTTGTTTTCATTTTGAATACATTTTGAGAGCCAAGATTTGAACCAGAACCAGGAAATATTGTATCCATCATTAAAAAGTCCTTTCACTTTTTGCTCATTTTTATTCGACTTTTTAAGTTTAAGTGAATAGGACTTTATTGGAATCTGACATTTGCCGATACGCCATCTGGATCGGAACTATTAGAAGTATAGACAGAACCTCATTTTCTAAATTTTACTGTAACTACTTTATAATTTATCGAAATTTCTTTGAATTAAGTTGATTTGTACGAGGAACAACCATCCAAATAAGTTTACATGTTGTTTTTTTGGAAAAAAAATTCAAATTTCTATACTTGTCGACGCCATTTCGTTAGGCCACGCCCCCATGTCAGATCCCAATAAGGCCGGCAACTCGTCGCTGGAGCTGGTTTGACCCGACGGACCGCAGTAATCGGCCGTTTCGGCACCTGCCTTTTTCGCGCTCTAGTCCGATGGAGTCTGCGTACGCCTTACGCATGTCTGCTTGTTTTAGTTAATCGTCGTCAAATTTTCTGTTATGCTTTTCCGCTTTTACGTTTTACGTTTTCTAAGACTTTCTGCGTTTTATAACCTACAGTTTCCTGGTTCCCTTGGGTGAGTGAAAGTGAATAGACTGGGAGTCCCGGTTATTGACAGTGTGAAGGGAGTTTCTTCACACTCGCCCATGATAGGGTTTGGCACTGCCTGTAATTTCGTGTCACACATCTACATTCACATCTACCACTCCATTGGAGTTTGCCCGAATTTGGGCTCCGGACTCGGCTGCTCTGACGCTAAGTTTCAGCAGTAACCCCCCCCCCACCCTTTTCTTTTTTTGTGTCTTAATTACAACCAGAGGAGAATTGTTTTTTTTTTGTTTTGCTTTACAAGTTTAAATAAACAGGTTTGTTAGCAAAACGATTGTATAATTCCAAGTTTCCTACCTCACAGCATTAAGTAACTACAGCTAAATATACACCAAAAAAGGGAAGTCTCGTTTTTTGGTAAGTTGAATTAGGTGCTAATAGAGTGTCAGTACAAGGGAGTCTCTTGTTTGACAACTTTCTGTTCTTGTTTGGTCTACTTATTCTTCGAGCATTCCTTCGGCCAGCTTATCAATTCGAAATATAGTCCACTCAATTTCTTTCGAAAACGAATTTAAAAGCTCTCACAGTTTTTAACAGTCCCTTCGGTAGCCTGAATATTTGGAAGGCAAAAAATAGACTAACAATTTAATAACAATACATAAAAGCAATTGACACTTTTCTTTTGTGCCCTTTTTCAACAAAACAATTCAATTAAACAATAAAGCTGTGAGGTTAGGAAAAACACTTGTTTATAAACAAATCTCAATTTACAATTCTCAACCAAAACAATTTAAAATTATATTAAGCGGGAATATTGATGAAAACATTTTGAATCTAAACCATTTCATTTTCATAATTCAAACTGGCAGAGAAAATGAAAATAAACACTTTGATTGAAAAGATTAAAGTAATCGGCGATATCATTATCTATCATTATCTCCACATTTCTGCCGGTTTCACCAATGTATTCTCGTTCACAATTACTACTTTCGTTAGTATTACATTCTTACGAAAGTGGGCATGCATTCTAGTTTGACAAAACAAAGGTTTTGATGAGGGTTAGCCGTTGGTGGCCCAGGAGAATTAAAGAAGCGGTCATGATTTCAAGAACATCTGGAAATCTAAATTTGGACGCTGGCCTGGAACTGAGTCATTTTTGGACACCGGTCATTTAATGATAAAGGACACAAATAATGACGTCCACCAATTCTAATGGGCATGGAACTTTCCAGAGAGGTGCCGAGTAGGTGTAAACACAATAACAACAAGATAACAAAGAGTACTGAACTTATTGTTTCTTGTTTTGTTTAAAATGTTTACATCTCTTGTTGTTTTACTTCGGGATCGTTCAATAAACCCATTAATGAACTGTATATAAACAAAACACATTCCACAATGAGGAAGGCCACGACAGGATGGCCGAAACGTCGACGAAAACTGACAAAATGACGCGGCATCACCCGGATGGCCAAGATAATGATAAATCCTGCCGCGGAATCCTTCGTGAATATTAATCGGCGATAGTTTTGAACGCGATGTAACTGCATTTAAGAGCCCATCGGGGGCAGAGTTTTCCGTTACTACTATTATGAATTGGTTAGCGAGACATCATCGAGTTGAGATCCACCTTAACATATTTCACGCAAAGTCATTGGGATGGGATAAATTTCCAATTCGAATCTTTAGACAATTTCTTAACTCGACGTGCCGATAAGGTTTACAAGGCCTCCGAAGCTGAGCGATTTGAACGCAAACTTGAGGCATCTGTGCGCACTTCTTCGCGAGGAACATCTCAAATGCTCCGTAAATCCTCGCGATTCTACTAAAAACATCAAAATGCCTCAAATCGAATTAAAATCATTTGATGACACTTACTCACAATGGGAAAACTTCTACGATATTTTTAAAACCCTGATTCACGATCAGGAATCCCTCTACCCTGCTCAAAAATGCAAAATCTTAAATCCACATTAACCGGCGAAACTGAACCCCTCCTGAGCGCACTCCCTATTTCTGACGCTAACTATCGTATTGCCTGGGATACGCTAAGAGATAGGTATGAAAATAAACGAGTTCTAACCTCGAACTTGCTAAACAAATTATCGTCCCTACCCGTTGTCAATCAGGACAACCTTTCTAAGCTTCGGCACATGCGAGGCACAATTAAGGTGACTGTTGATTCTCTGGGCCTAACCTCGTGTACCCAACCAATCAATGGGACGCATTGCTCGTCTACATTTTCGTGCAAAAATTCGCAACCAACCTTCGGAAGGAGTGGGAACGTTCACTCGCTGGCTCCACTACCTATCCAACTTACGCTCAGTTCCAGAAATTCTTGACGGAACAAGTTCACATTCTTGAGCACATCTCTCTCGATAAAGAGGAGACCAAGAATGATAGCTCGGAATCTGGCCACAAATCTCAAAAAAGCTCACTTAACGTGACAATTTCACAGAAGAACACTTGCGTCTCCTGTTCGGAATCGTATCAGCTATTCCAATGTCCCAAATTTAAAGGATTAAGCGTCAGCGAACGACAAAAGCTTCGCATGACCAAAACGTTTGTGCATACTGCCTATTCTCGGGGCCTAAGGCTAGTTCCTGTCGCAGCAAATACAGATGCACAAAGAAATATGCTAAACCACATCATACACTTCTACACTTCGATAAAACGACTCCACAGTCTTCGCAAAGTAAGGCTTCCAGTACTACTACTGCCAGTTCGTCTCCTTCTGCAACTTCTGTTGCCAACACCTCTGACCAAACTCAGAGAGTGTCTTTGCTAAGCAATCAGCCTCGCTCGGAGGTTTTGATTGCCACTGCTCTGATCTCGGTAGCCTCCCTTAGCGGATACTCCCAAATGGTGCGAGCTGATCTGAATATCGTTGGTTTGCAGAGCGCACACAGCTGTTCTCCTAGTTCTTCTGTACACTTCGATTTTTCAGCAACTTAAAATGCGTCACCCAGCTATACGGTGCACTCCTATGTGGTGCAAGTCATCAGATCTTACATACCAAAGGCTTTCAAGCCGAAACAATTCAACGAACTCAGTAGTATAGTTTTAGCAGATCCAGATCCTTCAAGGGATCTTAGAGTCGAAGTACTATTAGGAGCTGACGTTATCATTAAATTTATGGAAGGCGGTCTGATTAGTTTGAAGGATTCAGATGTCATAGCGCAAGCTACAACACTAGGGTCGATTCTATCAGGTCCTATGAGTTCATGTCCCTCTAGTCGAACGATCACGTCACTCCACAGTTCGGTTGACATTTCCCAAACTGTACAAAATTTCTGGAAGTTTGAAAACTTCCCAGAAACGCCTCAACAATCCAACGAAGATGCTCGTTGTGAAAGGCTCTTTATGGAACCCTCTACTCGGTGTGAGGATGGAAGATACTCAGTTCGACTTCCCTTCAAATCTTCACAGGAAGCTAATAAACTGTGCGAATCCAACTCTACAGCTGTGGCGAGTCCAGACGGTCCAGACGAGTCGAAGCTCGCCTGGACCGTCAACCACAAATCAGGCAAATGTATGACGACTTCATGTCGAAATACTTGCAACTTGAACACATGTCTTGTCTAAGATTCCATCAGACGAAACTCAGTCTGATCAATATGTTTTTCTTCTGCATCATGCTGTGCTTCACGCGCACAGTCTTACAACCAAGCTCCGCGTTGTATTCAACGCGTCAAGTCACACTCGCAGTGGTGTCTCACTCAATGACACTCTGTCCACTGGGCCTAGGCTCCAAAACGATTTGTCGCATCTCTTGACGAATTAGCGATTGCACAAATTCGTCCTAACCGCCGATATCGAGAAGATGTTTCGGCAAATCCAGGTACACCCGGAAGATCGCAAGTCTCACTGCGTACTCTGGCGTCAAGCAGGTACTCCCTGTGTACGAGCATTCAAGCTCAACACAGTCACTTTGGAACACAACCAGCGCTATTTCTGGCCAATCGTGTGATTAAAACTGTGGTCGAAGATCATTCTTCAGAGTATCCTCTCGCAGTAGAATCGGTCTATTTACGTAGACGACGTCTTGCTCGGCGCAAGCTCAAAGGAATCAGCCATCCAGATTAGAGATCAAGTAACCTACCTGCTTAAGGCTGGTGCATTCAACCTTCGCAAGTGGGCCTCTAATTCTTCGGAATTACTCCCGGATGATACAATGAGTTAATCGCTCTTAGGTATTGAGCCAGAAGAAGGTAAAGAGTGTAAGGTCTTGGGCATTGCTTGGTCTCCCAGAATGGATTCGTCTTCCATTCAAACTAGTGAGGTCGACAATTCCATCATCACCAAGCGAACGAATCTTTCAAATACCGCTAAGCTGTTTAACCCTCTAGGTTGGCTATCTCCTATCGTCATTCGTGCAAAGCATTTGATGTAAGAACTCTGGATCAAAAAAACAGCTTGGGATGAGAGACCTTCTGAGGAAATCATTCGTGCCTGGCTTACCTTCTGTACCGACAGAATTTCCTTTATTCAATCATCTCTCCCAGAAGTTAGATGGCTTCACACCCCCACAAAATTAAACCGTGCTGACATGAATTCGCGAGGAGTCCTCGTGAATACTCTGCTGGAATCGAATCTCTGGTGGCATGGGCCTACGACCCTGCCGACCAAAGACACTCTTCATGCGGAAACCACGTTCGAGAAGGAAGAGAGAGAACTTCAAGGAAGTACGGAAATCAGCACTCATTACATCCACAGCGGAAGTACCCTTCTTCCTCACTCATTACTTTCCGTGGACGAGACTGACCAGGGTAACAGCGTTCGTGTTGAAATTTAGCATGATACTACTTGCACGAGTTCGCGAGAAAATTGTAACTCAGCCTTTGAAGACCTTGACTAGGGATGAATTGAAGCTTCCAGAAAACCACATCTTTAAGCTTTCGCTAGCTTCCCCTACTGAACCCAAATGCATAGACAAGTCATCCAAACTATTTCAGCTTAACCCTTTCATTGACGAATTGTGTATTTTGAGAATTGGGGGTCGTTTATCCGAGTCCAACTTAGTCTATGACACTAAACACCCAATTATCCTACCCAAGCATAGGATCATTACCCTGCTTATATCTCACTATCACCAAAACACTTTGCATGGAGGCAATCGAGCATTCAAAAAGGTGATATCAAAATGTGTCAGATGCGTTAGACAAAAGGCTGACCTCTAGTTCCAAAAGTTGGCGTAATTACCCCACTCGAGGTGCTCACCCTCCAGCTCATTCATGCATTCAGGTGTGGATTATGCTGGACCTGTTGCGGTTCGAAACGCTCCTGGTCGTGGACTGAAGGCCGAGCTCGAATTCGCCTCGCGCGGCGCGGTGAATGGCCGCTCTTCAGTATGAGTATCGCCTTTATTAGGCCGGCAACTCGTCGCTGGAGCTGGTTTGACCCGACCGACCGCAGTAATCGGCCGCTTCGGCACCTGCCTTTTTCGCGCTCTAGTCCGACGCCTTACGCATGTAAGGCGTGCGCAGACTCCGTCGCTTGTTTTAGTTAATAGTCGCCGAATTTTCTGTTACGCTTTTCCGCTTTTACGTTTTACGCTTTCCAAGACTTTCTGCCTTTTATAACCTACAGTTTCCTCGTTCCCTTAGGTGAGTAAAAGTGAATAGACTGGGAGTCCCGGTTACTGACAGTGTGAAGGGAGTCTCTCCACACTCGCCCATGATAGGGTTTGGCACTGTCTGTAATTTCGTGTCACGCAGTCGCATCTACCACTCCATTGGAGTTCGCCCGAATTTGACCTCCGGACTCGGCTGCTGTGACGCAAAGTTTCAGCAGTAACCCCCCCCCCCAGCCTTTTCTTTTTTTGTGCCTTAATTACAACCAGAGAAGAATTGTTTTTTTTGTTTTGCTTTGCAAGTTTAAATGAACAGGTTTGTTAGCAAAACGATTGTATAATTCCAAGTTTCCTACCTCACAGCATTGGTAATTACAACTAAATATACACCAAAAAAGGGGAGTCTCGTTTTTTGGTAAGTTGAATTAGGTGCTAATTGAGTGCCAGTACAAAGGAGTCTCTTGTTTGACAACTTTCTGTTATTGTTTGGTCTACTTATTTTTCGAGCATTCCTTCGGCCAGCTTATCTATTCGAAATACAGTCCACTCAATACCGATCGAAGACGAATTTAAAACAGTTTTCACAGTTTTTAACAATATTTCATGTCGCAATAAGGGAATATAAATACTGCTCGATTTGCGGATGTAATTCCACGTTCGTTGAATGTGAACGTTACCGAACAAAGCGAATGAGGATGTGCATGTTTCTGTTACTAAATATGATTGAAAATGTTTATCGAAAGAAATGATATTGTAATGATTTAATTACAAAATAAATTGATCTTTACCAATCGAATTACTTTCAGTTTTTTTGTACACCTTTTCTACTTTGGCAAATTGAAATTCACCTGTCTTGTTATTTATATTTAATACAACTACGGCACCATGAACGAATTTCACTTCATTAATTGTAACGCTGACAATTAGATTAAAGCTGTCACGATTGTTAACAATGTTCTTTGAATGTTATGTGCGATTTTTATTGTTTGCAAGTTTTTTATAAGTTACTGGGGCTTCTGAGAACACCGAATTGTTGAAGAAGATTTCTGACATGTAAATCTGATGTTTGATAGTGAGCGTTTTCGTTATATTTATGTAATTATTAATTCCTATAACATTTACTCTTGAATGGTAAATGCTTAGTCTCTAATCTCCTGACCCACAGCTCTTTTAAGGGTCCATGCTTAGACATTAATGACGGGTAATGCGTAATGAAATGATGTTTTGGAATGAGAGAACCTATTAATTTGATGTATTTTGAGTGATGACTTCGAATAACATTTTTCAGTTCATTACACATTTCAGATGGATTAGTACCTAATTCACCGTATCGGACATCGCTGTTTTGCGATGTCCGTACTTAATAAGCTTTTAATGCGTGCGACAATAACCTTGCTTAATAGGTACCATATTTTCGCAGGCTTCCCGTACACTGTACAAAAACTAGGGCAGTTTTCAAGCATATTTACTTGAATTCAGTTGCAAGTAAATAAGCTTGAATTGTAAAGTTGGACTTTTAAATTCAAGCAAATTTGCTATAAAATTTGTTCATATTCGCTATAATTTTACAGTGAAATTTAAAATCAGATCATATTTTTATAGCGTTTTCAGTTTAGAATGACACAGATTTGAAGTGTGACTTTAAAATTAAAGTTCAACTTGAATATTGCAGAACACTTTAATTTTTACTTCCAACTTCGAATATCAAGTGTATACGCTTGAAAATCTGGTTTAAAATTCAACTTCTTTTTTTACAGTGTAGCTAGAGTCTGCAGTTACCATAGCTACAGGCCGTAGCTAAAACATTAAGAAAACGTAGTTAGGCCACCTAAATAAGTACGGAAGTAGATAGAGCAGCTACGGTCCGTAGTTACAGGAGCTGCAGTTTTGGTTGTAGTAGCTACAGTCTGTAGCTACCACAGCTCCATTCTAGAGTTAAAACCGTACTGTAGTTACTGCAGCTACGGTGATTCTGTGTGCACAAGTATATTTATAATATATTTACAGATATTTTTGCAATTACTTGTCCTTTGTTATTCATCTATACTGTGGTATTTTTGTTCAACCTGCCTCTGGAATTATAAGAAAAAAATATTTAAATGAGCGTTATTCATTTTGTAAAAAACATAAAAGTGTAAAGTGACAACCATCGTTTTTATAAATTTGCTTTCTGACAAAAAATAAACGTTTAACCTAAAAAACACATATTTCATAAAACTTAATTAACAGAACAATTACAGTACTCAACTTTATTCTTTTTAGCCATGTAACGAACGTTTTTAATGCATTTTTCAAGTGTTTTAATGTGTTTCTGACTTATCAACATTTTTCAAAATCTATCTCCTCCTAGAGGGTTCACCAGAAAAATCTGAAAAAATCATGTCGACACCCCCAATTCAAACTAGGTCAAGTCATATGTTAAATGCATAGGAGTTGACCTAATTTGAATTGGAATTATTATTGTCGATGTGTACATAAAAAATGTTACTCTATAACTTGACGGCGAGTTTTATTTAAAAAATATCTCTCTATGAAACAAAAAAATACATTACCTAAAAAATGACGACTTTTTGACTTCCTGATAGTCTTATTTTTTTAGATTTGTTTCAACATATATGACCTCCCAGACAACACACTTTTCGCCGTGACCTAAATTGTGAAATCACAGTGATGTCACTTGCGCATCACTTGCAACTCATAAGTTGCATGTGATACACAATTTCTGCCTCAGTGTGATGTAAATGTGACGTCGCAGACGTGATGTCATATTAATATCGGGGGCCATGTCAGCGGCGATGAGAACACGCGAATTCGGATATGCGGCGCGATTACGGTCGATCGATAGGTTAAATGCGACCGGACGCAGCCGAATGTCAACAATGCGACGCCATATTGGAAAGTGTAACATGGCTGTCGCGAGCCTGGGACTCTATTCTGAAAACTGACGCGGTTTGCGCGCCGGTTTCTGAACTCGACCATAATGAAATATATGCATCATAGTTGCGTTCAGAAACCAGCACGCAAACGCGCGACAGTTTCCAGAATACGGTCCCTGCCTGTCATAGACAATTTTTGTCGCTTAATTTTTGATAATTTACAGTACAAAACCGGCAAAGTTACGCATTGCCGGATTCAGAATCTGATGTAAAACAATTGTTTCAACTCAGCTTATCATTTTTGTTCAAATGTTTGTACCACGTTTGAGGATCAGTCGCCGCCTGAGAAATGCAGCGATAGCCGGCGCTGTTAGGCCGTGAATATGATCTTTCCGTAACTGCACTAATTTTCTGAATGCTTATTAGGAACGCTCTGCGATGGAATTTGTTACTTGATGTAAAAACTTGACGAGACGAGCCACCGGGTCCTCTACAAGCTGACGGTTTTTATTATTTTTAATTCGCCCGAAGAACGCGAGATTTTTTTTGCGATTAATTGTGATTTTTCAATTAATCGCATTTATAACAAAGTAAAAATATTTTTCATTATTCGCATTCATTATTACTGTAAATTCGGGACGATGTCGTCGTTGATAAAAATGAGATATTTTTGTGATGTTGCTGTAATATAAATGCGATATGACTGTGATGGAATTGTGACATTCATGCGATTGAAATGTGACATTAATATGACATCACGTCTGCGACGTCATATTTACATCACACTGAAGCGGAAATTGTGTATCATTGTGATTTGCATGTGAGTCGCATGTGATGCACAAGTGACATCACTGTGATATCACATTTAGGACACGGCGAAAAGTGTGTTGTCTGGGCTCAAAATGCCATCCTTTTATCGCAATTCCTTCCTACAGATCAAAATAAGAGTGTAGCCTATCCTTAAATAATTTAGTACACGTAGTCTTATTAAAAACTACGTATTTTATAAGTGTTTTAAAGTAAAATGGCTAATCTCTTTGTAGATTATAATGTATAGATAGTATGTGGTAAAACACATATAAGTGTTATAAGTAGAAATGTTTTAAGTTAAAACATTTGAAGCGTGTTACATAAGATTTAACATCCAGTTATGCAACACGAATATACAAAACACATAAACATGCTTTCAATCGAGAACAAATTTAATCGATATTTAAAATAAAACAATTTTTTACCATGTATTATCTATATTACAGTATTTTTTATATTGTGATATCTAGATTAACCATGTTTCATCGTCTGCGCATGTTCTCGACACAGACTAGTTCGGCGTCAGAACTTTTGTAAGTATGCTCAGTTCAGTGATCGATCTTTTCATGCAATCCAAAAGCGTCCCAAAAATGAAATTGTTGAAATTACGCCGGCGACATTGACTAATTGACAAAATATTATTGTTGTTTTTTTTAATGTCCATTAATGATAAATTTATGATTAGATCATAGATGATTTTGTAAAAAATAAAATTGTTGAGTTTGGACTCGATAACAACATAAATATTTTTATGTGCCTCGGGCACGGGCAATAATGGATATTATTGCCCTCCCCTTGGCAAATGAAATGCTGTACGCACCTCAGGTGCAAGCGCTCGAGATACTGTGTTCGGTATCTGTAAATTATAATTGTTCCTTCTCAAAAATAGTTGATACATCTATTTATTTAAATTATTTAACCACTTCTATACTTCCAGTAACTATAATTTACGGGTTTAATAATTGCACATTAGTTTGTCGACCCTATAGACCTTGGTTAAATTAACTACTTTAATACTTCCAGTTACTATATTTTGTACGATATCTATGACTTCCGATACCTATGACTGTAATAATAACTCCGATAGAACAAGATATATATTATACATATATTATATGGACATTCATACATAAAATAGATATATATACATATTATATATGTTTTTATTTATTTTTATTCATTATACATTATACATTAGATATATTTCAAATTCTATCAGGGAACTATAAATTGGGTGGCAGTAACTTTAAGTCTTAGTTAAATTAACTACTCTATTAGTTGATGAACTATAATGTATAATAATAATAATTATTATTATTATTATTATGTATATTGGTTTCTCGAAAATTAGCTGCATACACTTTGTTAATATTGCTAGATTTGTCTCTCGGTGTAGTATTTGTATAATAAATCCTATCACAATAATATCATAACACTTTCCTAAATGCCCTAATTTAAATACAGCCTTTGAAACCATGCTCCAGTGATTTCGCAGCATTAAATAATCGCCAGGCTCGCGCGAAGCGTAAAAACGAATTAAACATATAGCCGCACAATTTGCATTACAAATATATCTAAAACTACGCTTCATTTTGTCGTTGCATACGTTATATTGCATTAGTTATCTCGATAACCCGCGCGACATGCTGAAATGATTCAATTTGCCCGGTACCAAAAAACTGTCCTTGTTAGTTTTTCGTACGCCAAACCGACGCAAACATGCATCCAATCCGTTTCGCTCGCCAACAGTGCAATATACCGCACGATCAACTTTCATTTCTCATCAAGGAAATTTGTTTAGACAGCAAAACGTATTCGGATGGCCGAAATGCATTTCGGATTGGTTGTGCGTTGTTATCGTGCCCGTATCTTACGAGGAGCAATCGAGCAACGAAAATAAATTCGCAAAGATGAACACAACGCGAAAAGAAGTTTCGAATTGGTCGTGTCGAATTGGCCTCTGGGTATGTCTGTTGGTATAAATCACAGCATGTGACGCGCGATTCGATTATACGCTGAACGTGGGATAAAAGATGAAACACTTTTAGCAATACGAAAATTGATTGAGTTTCCCGAATTTCGCATGGAGAAACAATAGAATCAAAAGTCGTCGCGAATCTTGGACGGCGCGCTTTCGGAGGCAAAGCCTCCTGGCGTTTGAGTTCACGTATATTAGATTCCGCAAATAAAATCATTTCTTTTGAGATATTTTTCGCGACTTATGACTGACTGGCGACGTGTGTACGACTAATGCGAGGCAGAGGCAGGAACACGAAAAATTGTGATCCGTAAAAGAGCGATATTGTTAAAGAATCATTCTGAACACAAACTTCAATAGATGTTTGTCGACAACTTTTCCTTTGACATGCTCCATAATCTTCTCACAAAAAATTCCCAAAGAAACCTTTCCGGCTCTTTCAGTAGGAAGACTACTTGAAATATTGGCTTGGGAGATGGAAACGTTAAATCATTGTATACGTGTTTAATTGTGAGGTTATGTAGGAGTAAAAAGTTTCAGGAAGAAGAAAGTAAAGCGAGGCATTTAGCATCAAACTGTTATGATATATTAATAAGTTACGACGCCACATAGACTAACAAGATCTCCAGAGTTCTATTCATGGCAACTTTCCCTTACGTATGTATAGACTTATAGTCATGTTATCTTGATGACCATCGCCGATGACACCAATTAACGTTTCGTTTTTAGTTCTTAAGGGTACTTAACAAATGTAACGGGATCCCTCCAGATTCTATTTGAGGTCTCTTTTTACCCAACTGTAACATTTACATCGAGATTCAAATAACAGGACTGCGGTAAAGGTAATTGCTGATATTTCATTTGGATGTGTCCGCGGAACATTTATTTGTTTGTAGCAGCGGTATGGAAGATGCGTAAAGACACATGTGTGCGGATTGCATCTGAAGGAGAAATATACTCTGGGAGAAATCTTGATGCTTCTCAAGAATGCATGGTTGTTTGAGCTATGGTTATGGAGACCGGAAGGAAGTAAGTTCAACTTAACCATTGTGTAAAATATAATTAGGTTAGTATTACTAATGTCGTAACAATTTAAGATGGAAAAATTTATATTTTAATTGCACTGAGAATATTAAGTATAATAATTCGTATGAACAGTTCAACAAGAAAAAAAAATATTTATTTAAGTAACTAACTATTTCAAAATGGATTATTAAATAAAGTTTTTGGGGAGACAAATATATTCATTTGGTAATAATTACGGACTATCTACATATTATGTTACGATGTGCAAATATGTTAGTGATTTTGTACCACACATTTTGTACCAAAATTATATGATATGGTGCTAGAAAAAAAGGACACAGTCACAAAACAGCGTTACGTAATGTATGAACGATCCCTTAGGATAAAATGAACGAATACTAATAAAGTGCTACAAGAATGCAGGTGAACAAATAATCATGTGGCACAAATTGGAAAAAATGATATTCAGTATAAAATGCCCTCGAATCTACTTTCACGTAAGTGTCAAAAATAGTGTTTGACACTTTGTCAGTTACAATTTCCGGGTTAGAAAGTTCAGATACCTCGAAATAGGCTATTGCAAAATGATATGTTGTAAAATTACTTGTCAGTGTAAGAACTGCTTTGCATATTAAGATTATTTGTCGTCAAAATTCCAGTAGTTCGTATCAATATTCTGTTATATTCATCATCTAAATAAATGTGTCAGCCAATACCCTCGGCTATAGTCTTGTTTCCATTATCACTATAACCGACAACAAGTGTGGTATATAATCACTGACATAAGCTGAAGTTAAGTTCTTGAACTTTAAGATGCTTTCGCTCCAAGAAAAAAAGAACAAAACAAGATAGCCTCTCATTTTTGGAGCATGAATGTCGTATTTACCAATATATTCACGTACGGAACACCTCCGGAGATTCTCCGGAGATTTTGCGTAGAATCTCCGGAGATCCTCCGCGAAATTACATGAAACATGTATAATTAATTGTTGTATTAAATCAATTACAGCTCCAATCGGTGTCAAAATATTACATAAAATACGAGAAAAATATAATAAAAATATAATAAAAATATCAATATATAATAAAAAACGCTTTAACAATGTTTCAGTTTTTCGCACTTGCCATCTCGGAGACTCAAACCAACAGCTCCCAACAAAGCCAGTAAACAACGCCTTGGCCAGAGGAGTTACATTGAACTGGATGAAATTCTAAGGCTATGTATTCGCCAACTATTTTTAGCAGTACTTTGCCTATTTCTAGGAAAACTTATATTGGTATTAAATGCGATTTTGCTTACTAGGGATTAAAACCACGTTTTGCTCCCCGCTATTCCTCCCTGGGAAAAAACTGTCGGTTTTGCTCCCTAAAATTAGGGAGCAAAGTGCGTACTTTCGTCCCCGGTCTGAGAAAACTAAGTATTTCAAGTGGTAAAGCTTTATTGTTTGAAATGGTAACTTAAAATTAATTTCATCAGTGAGGAAAAAAATTCTAGTAATGTATCTGTAATGCTATTAAGTACCAGATAACTTGATTAATCGTAAATATTATATTAGGAAATGTAATTTGACAAATAATGAACCTTAACAGTTAATAACCTTTATTAGTTAGATCTGAACACACAAAATGAAATTAGACATGCACTCACTAATACCATCATCTCCCATAGATCTCGTAATAAACGAATGCAACATCTGTCCAAATTCCATAGAGATTTTAAACTAAATTTAGTAACTACAACTAAATTTATTAACGAACACCCTAACATATTATTCACGAAAGCTGACAAGGGTAATGTCACTGTTGCCTTTGACAAAGATGAATATATAGTCAAAGTAGAAAATCTCCTTGCAGATAATAGTACATACAAAACCATTTCCAAGAATCCACTACAAACTACATATAGGTAGAAAAACAAAGATTACATTGATAAAAGAGAATTTGTCAAAATTTTCTTAACATCTGCCAATTTAGCACGAGCTAAATTGGCAGTTTTACATTATTTTTCACACCATCCACAACATCAAAAATGTGCCATGGTTTACAACTTAATTGATAAAGCAATTTCTGTTTCTGACCCAAAGTATGCTTTCTCAAAATTTTTACAGACAATATTGAGTGAGGTTCTAAATACAGAAAACAACGGCATCCAGCCATTCGTTTTGAAAAAATTTGCCGGATGTAATAATTACGGGAAAAAAAATACTTTTTGAATATTTACCGGAAATAAATTTACCCAATTCATGAAACTTACCAGAGATTTAATTACCACAAAAAAAATACAACGCAGAATTATACGATCAAACGAACTTACCTAAGTGAAGTTCGATCGTAGTTATATGTAGAGTCTCGTTCGAAACGATTATAACATGTAGATGTTCAGAGATTATTGAAACGATTTTTTTTTTTTTTAATAGAAATTAAGTCTAGTCAGTTTTTTTCATTTACAATTATTCTCGTTGACTAGTTCAGCTTTTTTAGCTTTAACAGGCTACAATCACAAATGGTTTAGTTGACATTTCACAATGGTTGAAACAATCAATTTAGCGCAAAATCGCTGTCGCAAAGGACTCTTCGACTGGAACGATTTCCCTATTATAATGTCGAGCAAATACCATAGATCTTTCGGACCAGCCCGCCGTCTTTTTAATCAGTTCAATGCTGACGCCTTTTTTTAAAGCCGCAAAAGTTACAGCATGTCTCGTTCTATGTGCCGTGAAATCTGAAGAAATACCGCATTGCGCCAATACCGATCTAATCCACCTACGAATGGTCTCTGTAGAGGCCGGTTTTGGAGGTTTTGTGGTTGTTATAAAAAGGTTCGGGATATCACCCCTTAACGAAGACGTTACAACAAGGTATTTCTCCAGAGTACTCGCGATACACAGTTTTTGATTCTCATGAAAGTAAGGAACATCTAATAAGGGCTGTGATGCATTTAAGCGCGAAGTCTTAGTCAAACTAGAAATTTTAATTGTGTATCCCTTGGATGACTTTTTGATGTCAGATATCTTTATACTTGCAAAGGTCTGCCCCCTATGGGCAGTTCCAAGAGTCAATAAGATGATTAGTCTTTCTGTTAACTTTTGGAAGCTTACCTCTTCCAAGGGATACCAGTTTTCAATCTGCCTTAATACTACTCCTACATCCCAGGTCTCATCATATTTAGGGCGAGGGGGTCGCAATCTAAAAACACCCTTAAAGAAACGCTTAATATTTACGCTATTCGACAAATCCTCTGAAAGCAGCGATAGAGCTGCCCTCGCTGAATTCAAGGTACCATAGGTGGCGCCTTTTTCGTATTTATAGGTGAGAAAACGCAATACAACCTGCTCGTTTACATCAAAAGGATCTAAATTTATGTCTTTACAGAATGACATCCACTGATTTAGCGAACACGAGTATTGTTTAAGGGTTGATTCCGCAAGTGACGCCAGACAAATTGTTAAACCTTCTTCTGGGATGCCTCTCTTCAAAAAGGCTCGCCGGATAAGTGTCCTACTATCAGACTCAGGCTTTTGTGGAGTGGATGGTGGACTGATCTGCAAGGTGATTGCAATAAGGAAGGTGATGGATGAAGAGTGAGAGGTTTAGAATTCAACAATGATTTAAAAAATGGGAACCAAGACTGATTAGGCCAATTCGGAACTACGCAAATTCCAGACGCTCTGTCTGTGACAACTTTTCGCAAAGTTTTTAGAATTAACGCGCACGGAGGAAACGCGTAAAAAAAGCCTACCGATTTCCAATTTTGCGTAAAGGCATCTACTGCTAGTGACTCTGGGTCATTTTTCCAAGAAAAGTATTTACTACATTTTCTATTGCACCTCGACGCAAAGAGGTCACATGAGGGTTTTCCGAATTGTTCCGTTACCATTTTGAAGGCGTAGTCAGCCAATTCCCACTCCGTGTCTAAATTCCGAATTCTCGATTCTTCATCCGCTTCGAGGTTATCTTTTGTATTGATGTAAGAGGCAAATAACCAAATATTTCGTCTCTCACACCACTGCCAAATATCATTTGTAATCCTATTCAAATGTGGGTATTGCACACCATCCATTCTATTGATGTACGCAACTGCGGTGGTGTTATCCACACGTAAAAGTAGTTCACATTTTTTAACATCATTTGCGAAACATTTCAGAGCCATGAACACTGCCATTAATTCGAGGTAATTTATATGCATTTTTGATTCCTCTAATTTCCAAAAACCGTGAGCCCTATTACCGTTGCAAAACGCTCCCCAACCGGATGTGGATGCGTCTGAAAAAATTTCGCAAGTGAAATTAAACTGACGGAATGGATTAGCTACATTCCGAAGAAGACTATTTTTCCACCAAAGAAAGTTTGGTTTCAAAGTTTTTGGTATGTTCATGACTGCGTCATAATCATAATCATTAACAATCAAATTAAGGTATCTTATCCTTTCAAAGTCTTTTGTGTATAGACGACCATATGGAGTCGCTATACAACAAAAATTCACAAGTCCGAGAAAACTGGACCATTCACGAATACTACAAGAATTCAATTCAGAAAATCTGCGAATGGCTTTTAAAACACTCTTCCTTTTATCCTCCGGTAACCTTAATGACAAATCACGTGAGTCATAAACAATGCCCAGATATTCAATAGACCTTGTCGGGTTCAACACACTTTTTTTATGATTTATCAAAAAACCTAACGAAGTTAGCAGTGTGCTTGTACGCTCCAAGTTCTCTAAACATTGTTCTTTTGAAGATGCGAGGCAAAGCAAATCATCAAGATATATTACTGATTTGAACCCATTTATCCTCAACGAATTGACCACTGGCCTCATAATTTTGGTAAAAATTTGTGGGGCGACGTTTAATCCGAAAGGGAGACAAACAAATTCGTAAGTTTGATCATCGCAAACGAAACGTAAGCATTTGCGGCTGATAGGATGAATGGGAATAGAAAAATAGGCATTTTCTAAGTCTATCTTTGCTAGAAAATCATTTTGTGATAACATTAAGGCTGCTGTCCTCCCATCTTCCATTTTGAAATGGTAAGTTTTAATAAACTTATTCAGTTTTTTAAGATTCAATACAAATCGAAAAGACCCATTAGATTTTCTAACTAGGAAATATGATGACAAAAACTGTCCAGCAATTGGCTTGCATTGTTCGATAGCGCCCAATTTTATCAATTCTATTATTGCATTCCTTACATCGTGTATCGATTCCGATCCATGCAATAAAGGAGCACTTGGCAAAGTGGTCTGATATGGTTCGCATTCGAATTTAAGTTTATATCCTTTAATGAAGCCTAATATAAAACGACTTTTCGTTATATTTAGCCAATTGTTGTAAAACAGTTTAAGTCTACCTGCCATTCTAACCTCTAATTCGTTGTCTTGTACTTCTAGCTCTGCGGATGGTGCTGACGTGGTGGGCTGCGACTGTGCGGGTGGTTCCTTGGGTAGCTTCTGAATCTTAGGGTCCCTTTTGAGCTGTAGGCCTGTCTGGAATGACCCTGCTTGAACTTCGATGACAGGCCTCTCCCGTTTTCCGACTTCGGTTGAGACGATGACTTTGGAGGTGGCCGAGGAGCTAAAAAATCTTTGCTCATTTTGTCCAAGGATCTAGCCGATTTGAGTTTATCTCCCATTGCTTCCCCGAAAAGCATCTTATCCCAGGTCGTCTTCTCCAATACTTCTTTGCACTTCTTGTCGGAAATTTTAGGGGCAATAAATGCACACCGAGAAGTAGACAATTGGAAGTGTGCGTCTGCTAGGAGTTTTCCACAGTCGCACAGCTGCTGGAGAAGCGTGGTCTTGTCGATCCCCTCGTCAGCTTCCAGAAGGTCTGAGATGCTCTGACCTAGGGCACACATAGCGGACCTCAGCGAGTTTTGGTTCGCCGCCCACAGCTTGTCACGGGTTTTGTCCGCGCTCGACACTGCTGCTTCAATCTCCGGATTCAGTTCGGGAGCTTCAAAGCGGCATTCCCCTTCGCGATCGTATTTGGACAAGAGCGTACCTTTTTCGTCGATCGGAAGCCCTTTTTCCAACCAGTGTTGCCATCGTTTACTCAAATTGCTGTTGATCACTATTTTCTTCTTTTCCTCTAACTCGGAAAAGAAGAAAATAGTAATCACCCCAAGAATTTTCAACGTCTGTTCGTCCAGTCCCGGGTCCTTGGATGTATTCCCAGGGTCGTTTTCCTTCTCACTCTCCGAATCCGAACTCGTGTTG
>JABFPB010002063.1:0-21834 GCA_022817645.1 Ceratoteleas bidentatus
GCAAATGGATATCCCGCCGGGCGCTACCCGGCCACGTGGCCGTGTAGCGCACAACGGCCGCGGACTCGCGACGACGACTTCGCGAACGGGTTTCCGTAAATTGTGCCGCTTGATAACGATCAACTAGATTATTTGAATTAAAGATCGATCGACGTAGCCTATTGTGCGATCCAAGTGAGACCAACTGGGATTGAAAATAGCTTATTTCGCGGCACTCTTACCGAGAGAAGACTTAAAATTGACGAGATAAAGTTACAGAATGCGCTGCGCAAAAATGTTTAAATCTTGGCTATTAATAATTGGCTTTATCGCTGGCGGAGTCCGGGTATAAGAGATTTTAATTTAGATAAATAGATTTCACCTGTAATCATGAAAACGTTATTTCAATTAATTTCAGTTCTGTTAACATTGCTTTGAATGGGGCTATAGCTCATACAAAATGGTTGACAAACTAGAGGACAATGTAGTTTTCGAAAAATCTTTTAATTCCTTGTTATTAAGCTATGTTAAAGATGTAAAATATACTCATTGAAATGTTCAATTCGACTTAAAGCTTTAACCTCAGATCACGCTCATTTCGATCAATGAATTTCCAGCCCGATTCTGCTCAAAAGCGAATTCCCTCTGACGAAAAAAACTTGTTCGAATTTTTCTATTAGTTTCCGTCAGCTGGAGAGCATATATGTGGATCTTGACGGGCGACCAAACAATTTTGCAGCAATGACTCTGAATTGAGACATTTTTAATGATAAAGTGATCAGTGTTGGTTTCCTATATTTCCCGCGAGAGCTACGGCCCTCACTCCTTGCATGCCGCTCTCGCTAACAAGTGATGTAACACTCGTGTCTCGCTCGGAGTTTCAGTGTTGCTATTAGATGCAATATTTCTTACGAAATGATTTTTTATGCAGACAATTGGCAGGACGACTGGCACGGAATTCGCGTTAAATAATGTGTCATCGAGATGTTTACTTTAATAATAAATAAATGTCGTTAGCGAAGCTAGAGTGTCGCATACATTTCATGACTTATTGATTCTGCAAAATATCGGTTTTTATGAATGAATAAATGAAATAGTTGCCTTGATCCAAGTTCTTGGAAGTAATTGGAATGACCAATTGAAGTCACGAAAAATAAAGTGCGCGGGAAACAGATAACTACAGAGCGACGGAGAGGGAGTGTAGGAATCTGTTAGTGGAAATGATTTAAAAATTGTTAAGGTTTCACCTTATTTATTATGGCGATGCGAGGTAAAAGCATTACACTGACGTTATATTATAGGAACAATGTAGGTGGTTGCAGAATACAGGTATGTATACATAAAACATGGGACAAGATGATAATAAGATAAACTGAAGCATTAAATGTTGTAGTTCCAAATCGACTGTTCAGTCTTTTATTGTACATCGAATTCGTATTTTAGTTGCAATTGAGTTTGCATATAACTACACAGAATACTGTGTTGAGTCTGATTCATAAGATTGATTTTTGGTAAAGAATGAAATTAAAGTTTATAAATTCATGTATCTTAAAATAAAAAGCCTTGATGACAACATGAAATATGAAAATATTTAAAACTGAAACAGTTCAGTCAAACCACGCGATACAATCTTATTTCTATCACATTCTGGTCTTTCTGCTATCCATAGACCAGTTTGGTTGAATAAGTGAAAATGTAACAAAATGTCGAGTAGTTCCCGCATTTTTTGACAGTTTTGTGTTGCTTATTTTCGATGAACTTGTAAGAAAAAGGAAGCAAAGAATATTTAAACTTATAGTGATATGTAACTGGCTGATTGCATCAAAGCAATGCTAACGCGTCCCAAGTAATACAACTGTAAGATCAATTGTGATCATCATTACATAATATCAAGTAATGGCCTCTTACATGTATGGCGATACGCAGCGCATTTCGGAAGGTAATTGATAAAATTTAATTGCAACTCAATTTGTTACTCGTTATCTCGCTTCTCATGCTCTACCTACGGTATGATAAATCAATTGTAGCTTACGTTAGTTTGTACTTGTACGCATCGAAAGAGATCTACTCCTTAATCACAATCTTAATTCAATACTTGAATAACAAGCAAATTCGATCGTACAGCCCGATCCATTACAACGCGTTATCTAGACACAAGGACTAGACTCGTTACTCAAAATCGCAATCACCGTTGATCAAGATCGAATCTAACGTTTCCGCACAACAATCGAGACGGGTAGAATTTAAATTCCTTTTAGCGTTCGAGCTTTGTCAGCAAATGCTCGAACACTTGGACGACGAATTCCAAACCGTTCATGTAATCGCGCAAAATAAGCCAGTCGCGTAGATTCATGTGCGTCTGCGACCCAGACGTCGACCTGTGTTCCTGAGGCATCACGTCTCGCGACACATCTGCCCGCAGCTCTAGGCCTTTTTCCAGCAGCGCAAACTGAATCTCGCACAGGAGCGAGCGCAACTGTACTTCCGTTTCTACGAATTCGCGCAGAAAACCCAGCTCAAGATCATGCTGGTCCCAAGCGATCTGCTCGAGGCCCACTGCAAACCTCTGCAGAAATTCGTAGCTGTCCAGCAGGGTTGTCTCCAGTTGAACCTTATCGAGAAATTCTCTACTAAGTTTTTCTCCCAGCCGTTTTGGGATTTGGGCTTCGCTGGGTAACCAATCATACCGCTGATTGTTCCATGATCGATGAAACTTGTCCAGATCCGCGGCAAATGTGCGCTCTACGAAATCTTGACGGAAAAGATTGGCGTGCGAGAGTGCATTTTTCGCTTGCACGATGATGTGTTGGAGCAACTGGTTATCGCTGAGCCTGGCTGTATTCGAATTGGTTTGCGGACAAGCGTCGGGTAGTCCGCACGGGTTAACCCATTTCGGCGTCGAACTTAGATGACGACTGTCCAAGCTCATCGTAGCTTATCAGTAGCTGCTATTAAGTGTTTGGCCTACCCATAGCGCCACCTGTAAAAGTAATTAAAAGACACATCACGCTCAAAACGCCATTATCACAGCTTCAGCCATCATGTACTGATAGAACTCTTTCGTTTGTGTCAGTAAGGAATGCTATTTGCAATGCCTTCCTATTATCACGAACTGATTTCATTCTGCGAGAGCATAAAATTAGTTATGACGGTAAGAAGGGAGACACAAACGGAAGGTTTCTAAGAGTGCATGAAACGATCAAGGTGCGAAATGTACTTGCGCCGACGATGGACGCATTTTATCATGGCCTTCGCAGCTGCAATCAATGCCCACTGCCTCATTTCGCTACAAGTTATTCAAATCTTATACTAGGGGAAGTACCCAAGTAAAAATATAGCCTAGTTTCTGACAAGGCGCTGACGAGATAAACTATTTACATGCCTAGCGCCTGGTAGGGATAACTCGCCAGGCGCAAGTTAGTAATGTAACGCTGTGTATCAAAAGGCACTTGAAAGTAAAACTCGCCAGGCGCTGGCAAGTTAAAGTCCGCCAGGCGCTGGCAAGTGAAATTCGCCAAGCGCTACCCAGCAAGTGTTAGTTTGTAAAATTGTAAATAAAATGAAATATATTCAATTGTAACGTTTAATTCGTGGATTTTGATTTTAAACTAATTCTTTGTTTTAATGAGTCTTTGTAACTGATGATAAACTGTTTCGCTGATACCGGGAATTGAACCCCTGCCTCCAGATACGTAGTTCTACCGCCTTGTCCCCAGCTGTGATACCGTGATATATTTCGCCGCTTAAAAGTCGCCCAAGTAAAACCTCGACTAGTCTAGACAAAACTTGCTAGACACTGGCCCGGAACCGAGCAGTAAATGCAAGACAAAAAATACTTATCAGAATCTAGACTTTTTGATAAGTTTTTTTATGAGTCTTACTTGATAATAACTAAGCAATTATAGTTTTTATTTGAAAACTGTAATGAAATATTAATAATATAATACAATAATAATACAAATGTAAAATAATTAATATTAATAAATAATAAACTCAATAATCAATTATATAATGTTATTGCGATGATTAAATTGTCAAATAAAGTAAACTGATTTAAATGTTAAAACAACAATGGTATTTGCTTTAACAGGTTTTTATATTGAACTACCAATAGAAATGATAAATTTATGATACAATTGATTAATTAATTAATGCAGTGTAACTTCCAAATTAAAACTATAATCGTTTATTTTTCAACAAGTCAGACAATTCAAATATTTATATTAATAAATATTTCATTAGCGCTGATTATCCAATAGTGTGATTTTGAATATTTTTACTCATCTAGTTCATGAAAAGTTTTATTCAGCGGAAATTATACTAAATTCTGAAGACATCACTAGATCACTAGTTTCGTTTTGAGACACTTTTCGTGTCTACTGTACCAAAGGATTCCAAAATAAGACACTTACTTTTGTAGTGATAGCTTGTCAAGTGGTACTTGCCAGTAACTATTTTCTGGCTAGTAGAACTAATCTAGTTATTGCCAAGTAAAACTATCAAAAACTAGATTCTGGCAAGTTTTTCTTGTCTAGCTTTTACTCGGAAGTAATTGGCCAATTTCTGGAGAATAGAACTAATCTAGTTTTTGCCAAGTAAGACTTGTCAAAAACTAGCGTAGATTCCCTGTAAAAAGTTTTTGATTAAAGGGAATTCAAAAAAATAGGATTGTATTATTCTCAATTCATAATCTGAACAATTGGAATACAAAATTTGAAATGTCAATTCTGCCCAATCGACGTTTATTTCAAGAGAGAAGTTGATGACAATTATGGAATCCAAATGTAATGTTTTCTTTCAATTCAATTCAATTCTGGAAATGGAATAGAAGTGACGAGCTAAACTGATTCCAAGTATGGACTTCACTTTCAATGTTTTCTATGCTATTCAATTCAGGAAACGGAATAGAAGTTTGGCTTCGAGAATTAAGTCAAATTGTAGAAAGCACAACGAATTATGTTCCTTTCGGGTTAAGTTTTATTGCATTAATGAAACTGATATTGTGACATTTAAATGTTCTTTATTATACAGTGAAATGAGTAGCATTTGAACTCGTGTCTTGTTTTGTTAGTACAAAATGCTGATTTGAATTCTGTGAACGGAATACAGATTGTCGATTGAAATGAATTCAAAAGAATTGAAAATTTCAATTTGAATTCCCTTTAATCAAAATTTTTTTACAGGGTTCTGACAATTTTTACTTATCTAATTATTACTGTACAGTGCCTCGCCTACCAGTTTTGTCTAGACTATCCCGCCATGTCACAGCCTAGACAGCGCCTTGAAAAACTTGCCAAAAAATAGTCCAATTTTTACTTGGGTGAGGGCAAAACGGTTATATGCTTCACCAGTTGTAGGGTGAGATGGAATCGCCAATTGACATGTACTATGAGAAGCCCCTCATCAAGAGACAAAAGTGCCGAGCAAATGCGCGTCACTTGTGTAAACAATGTAGAGGCGGATGTACTTTTAGTTTTTGAGCTCAAATACAAAATGTTTTGTCCAGGTAATTATGGGATAAATCATTATTATATTGAGATAGATTATATGTAATGATATCCGGTAATTAAAGTACATTTAACAAGAATTAGTTTTCTCTAGTTAAACGCATATTTATGCCACTGTTTTTAATATCTATATGCAATTATTCAGAATTTTTGGAGGGAGTGCAAAACAGGTACATTACACTTTAGTTAAAAGTTGTACGGGAAACTTACGGTGCGTTAAAAATATTGTGGGAATGATAGGGAAAAGTGTTGAAAATCATTATAATACCGAAGGAATATATTCTGACAACGAACGCAATACCCAGTGAACCAGATTGTCCCTGAATGGGCCAATATTAGTTCAATGAAATTGTATTCATTTTGTCAATTACTGGGTGTTTCTACGTCCGCATTTTGGCCCAATAATTGACCAATATCGTGGGATAATGTTGTTGGTTGGTAATTGGGGAATATTTGCCGAAAGGAACCAATGAATAATGCAGCTTCAACATTGGCCAATTATTGATCAATATATGGTCAAATTTGTGCGATTGACATTATTCTTTTGAAAGGTTATTCTTAATTTATTTTTTCTGACACTGAAAACAAAAATACAAAATACATTTCAGCGTTCACTAAATAGAGTTCACTGTAAAACACATTTAAAAACGAACATTTAAATACATATAGTCAACAATTAGGTTATATATGTTTATTCTGAGTCGCATCACTGATGTATATGTTGACGATTAATACACTTCACATTTTACCAAGTCACTTTTCATTTACAGTCCCTCTAATGATGTTTTGATGGACAGAACGTTCATTAACACCCTCACGCGAGCAACCGACTTACATACAACCGGCATGCCGATTTCAAGTGAACTTCGTTTATTTGCTAGCCTAATCCCAAATTATTACCTAATTTTGGGTCAATGCCTTGGCCGACCCAATGTATGACTGGTTCTACATCCGAATTTTGGCCCCATAATTGACCAATATGTTTGGTTAAAATTTGGCTCAATATAGCGCAATAATTGTGCAATCGCGTTACAGCTCAAAATGTAACATTCAATTATTGACCCATTATTAGCCAATATCGTTGACGCAATGAAATCGGGTTAAAATTGAATACCATGTTTGGTTCACTGGGAATCGGCTGAGATTGAAAAGTTTGGACATTAAATAAATGTACCTACCCGTTTTGCCCTCACTTCTTGAATCGTATATAAAAATGGTATTTTCAGTATTCGTTCGTTAAAGCAAAATGCCTACTTGTTATAACTATGTGCCGTATTACAAATATCAAAAATATATTTAGAAATTAAATGAGAACGTTGAAATGCTTACACATTGGTTAATAGCTATTTTCATTAAATTTCCTTAGCATACCCGTTTTGCCCTCACTTCCCCTATTACTGCCCTAGAAGAAAAGAAAATCTGGCAACAGTATGGCGCAGTATGGCATGAGTGTGACAACAATTTGAACATGATCGTGAGCCAAACTATCGTATGGCAACAGGCTGGCTCGCGATAATGATCCAGACATCTATTTTTCCTCGAGGGTGGCTGTTGTTCCTGGAGATCTGCCATTGAGCATATTGCAATGAAGGGTTTTGCAGGGGCTATTCCTCCCCTTCCCGGCACTAGCCTCGTTTTATCGCTTTTCATAAGATTTCAATAACTTAACCCTGGTTAAAGGTTCATACAAGATCATACAAGAAAAAGGAATCATTAATTTAACATTATGGATTGTGCAACCGAAATTTCATAGCACTGTCATGATATGTTATGGAATTTCTTGACTGGTTTATTATGAAGTTTTATGAAATTTCATTAATAATTTTTACTGATTTTGCATGATTTCTTTAGAATTATTACAATATTAAAATTAAGTGTAAAATATATTCAACTTTGGATTCCTCAAAATCTATGGGGAATTTTGCATTTTTGAGGTCAAATTCAAAAAGAAAATAGAAAAAGAAAAAGTGGAACTACCCATCAATCCCCAAGTAAAAATTTGACCAGTTTTGTCCAGTTTCCTCTAGTTTTGTCAAGGAAAAAATTTTGCACTGACTAGTTAAACTGGTCTAGTTTAATTGTCCAGTTTCCATCTAGGTACTGGATAGTTCACTCAAGACCCTGGGCAGTTCTATCTAGGAACTAGATAGTTGGGACATGTCATGTTCGAACTAACTATTTCCTGGTTAGGCTCTCAACAGTTACCTTGAATTGGCTAGTGCCTCTTCAGTTACTGTGTTACTATGTAGTTACTAACTAGTAAACAGTTAAATTGTACTCAGCCTTTCTAGAAACTAGGAATAATTTTTACCTGGGTCTACTTGTCATGTACTTTTTCTTTTTTGTAGAAAGTCAAACACCGGACTTGAACCGGCGACCCCTCGGTTAGGGGTTGAATGCGTTATCACATGGCCAGAGAGACAATGTTAATATCAACATAACTTTTGTCTCACTTAAACTTCTTTGTTAGTCACTTGTGCAATTTGAGACAAAAGTCGTGTTGACTTTTTCTTGTAAGATCTTGTATGAATCTTTAACCAGGGAAAGGATTAGGTACAGACTGCTACCGATAGGGTAGCTCGGTTTATGTCTGTGTAGACGGTCTCATGGCGCCCGAGTACATTCGTTCTTGATAAGAGGAGGGGAGAGGAAACCAACTCTTATTCGATATCTTACACCGACGATGTCTTAAATCGGATATTAAAGTAGCGTAAAACGATCGATCCTGGTTCAATACTATTAAAATCTTTACTACGACAGATGGTCGCAAAAGTTCTAAAACCGCGGGACATTTTTGCTCGACATCTCGAAACCTGCCAATTGATTCTTTCGTCCATTTCTAAAATGTAATTACAACGTTTATTGGTGTACCCGTGTTGGAAGTTTGTATAATTTCGTAATAAAATGAAATGTTACGGTTTATTATGAAATTTGAACACGGAATTTCGTACATGGGGTACAAAAATTCGTAATAAAGTTTTAAAAACCGGGTATATTTCGTAACCCAGATCCAAAATATACCCTGTTTTTAAAACTTGATTACGAATTTTCGTACCCCATGTACGAAATTCCGTGTTCAAATTTCATAATAAACCGTAACATTTTTTTTATTACGAAATTATACGAACTCTTAACACGGGTATGGTGCGCGAGTTTCATTTGGAAATAAATGAAGCAGCATCAGTTGAATCTTATCTCTAGAAACCGAGTAACAAACTTTTAATGGTGCCCGTTTCGAAGAATTTATCGAATTAATAGTATTTCGAATTTTACAGTTCCTCTACTTACGAATACTTTCCATGGATTTCGCTCGCGCTTCGTTCGATAAAAGGAATAAAATTTATAATAATTTGCAGTGGATGCAAGTGTTTCGCCCGAAAGAATTTACATGTTTTTGTGTTGTACAGATTGACAACCAAAGCAATTAAGCTTACATGATTTCGCGCGAGAATGGTTCACCGAAGTATTAGCTATGCGGCGCAAGCAACGCGTTTATTCGTTTGTACAAATGCACGTATCCTTGTATTTATATATTAGTAGAGGAATAAGAGTGGGAAATGTATTTCTAAAACGTGTGTGTTTTAGAGTCGCGCACACGTGCGCGAGCCTATATGTGTATTTATATGCGAGATTATATGTGTACATAGATGCGAAAACTGGGATGACCAGAGGGCAGCTAACATTTATAATATTAAAGCTAATGGACTACCTTATACCTTATACGCCGTCCGTGCCCTCTCTTCGCTTTTCGCGTAGTTTCCAGCCTCCATGACCACTACCTCCACCGCTGCCACTACCACCTCTTTCACTTCGGTATCAACGTATGTATGTATATATGTATAATATTCATGAGTGTATGCAAGCTAATGCACCAAGGCGTTTGGCAAAGTAATAGCAAATGGACGGAAAAGGTAGCAACAGCAGATTGAAATTTCCAGTGCCCCCACTCACTGTTTGCAGCCTCACCCCTACCGACAAATCCGAGCGAGAATTTTATAATTGTTCCATCGATGGGTTTCCCCGGCTAATTTGCATTAATTTTTGTCTCGTGGGCGCACAAATTCGCGAGCATTATAAAAACAAGATGGCACTTAACATTTCATTAATATTATATGGCGAATTAGCCTACTGGTGCGGAGTTTTGTATATTAATTTAATTTTCAATCTCACGGGGTAATTCGTAGCGCGTTAGTTTTAAGCAACCCTCCTCTTCTAACGTTTCGCCGCAGAAACCGGAGCTTGGATGAGACCTGGGTTGAGCAGGACTAAAAAGAATCAACGATGCGAGCGCGGGCGCGCGACCGACGGAGACACCGATAGTGGAAGAATAACAGAAATAAAGAGAAATAAAATAGGGAAAAAGGTAAAATGCGAGCTTAACTACATGGCTAATAAAAACTGGTAATAAAAACTGCCCCATAAAACCGCCCCCAAGGTACACCCATCTTCGCTCGTTATGCCCCTCTTGGTCTTGCTCGGTATTAATTTTAATAAAATATTTACATATTTATATACTCGAGAGTGCGCGCTATTATTATTCCTCGTCATAATCCAGGCAGAAATCAACGTCGTTTCAACTACGTTACAGTCATATCGACGTCGAAACGACTGTGAATTAACGATGTTCCTCAGAAGACGTCGTAACAACGTTGACTGCCAACATCATATCTACGTCGGAATCCGTCTTCAGTTATAGTCGTTAATCCGACGTTGTCAAACCACTTTCGTACGACGGTTCTACTGGAGGAATCAAATGACGTAATTACGGCGTTGTCAGATGACGTAGTTCCGACATAGTCAAACAATGTTGTTACGACGTCGTCAAACGACGTTGTTACAAGGTCGTTACGACGTCGTCAAGCATTTTTATTATGCGAAAAATTACTTTTTGCAATTTTGCAAATATGAAGACATATTGGATTCCCTATAGACTATGGGGAATTTTTCATTTTTAACATCAGATTTGAAATGAAGTTTATATATAATACATATTATGTATATATATTTATTTAATTATATGAATATATAGTAAGATTATCAAGTAATCTATGACTAAAACTATGACTAATTAATTTACACTATAAATTTCGTTGTTCAGAAACATCGGCCAGGAACGTCGATGCGACGTTGTTTAAAGATGTCGAAACGACGTTGTTATCTTACGTTGTGAAGGTGTTTCATTCCGACATCTATATAACATTGTTACGACGTCGTTCGCTAACATCGTATACGGTCTAATGACGTTGATCCGACGTTAATACGACCGTACATTTCTTCCTGGGAATACTCATAATTAGTGCTTGATTCTGATCATTATTAAAACTGTCATCATAAAATCGGAGCTCCACATACTCTTTCATAAAGTGACATTGCATTATGCCATCTTTTGTCGTCGTGCATAAACGTCTGGCTAAATACGGGTCCCCATAAACTCACGCGTCAAATTAATTACAATTACGCCGTATTCATGCGTTAATGAGATCCGGTAATTATCGCGCGTCAATAGGGTCAGTAAAGGGTTTAACGTAAAAAGAAATTCACCAACTGCAATTAAGTGCAAATTGCACGCGACAATGCTTTGAGTATCAAAATCTGATGAGCTATCTTTGAGCTATCTCCTGAGATTCACGGATGTGAACTTGAAACACTTCACACATGTTTACTCGGAAGCTCGTTCGAAGCCTATGAATGTAACATTTCAGTCGCTGACGTACACAAATTTCCCCAGGATGTTAAAACACGGAAAACGAAACGAATGTGGAATCAGAATTGTCGCTCGATCGATACCCTTCGCCCCAAACGCCGCGCCGGCATTCCACATCGCTTTTGTGCAAACACTATCGCGAAATGAATTTAAATAGCTGCGCGTTTATGACAGCGTAATTACGAAATTCATAATTTTCATGCTCGCGCGATAATATCGCTGTTTGAAGTGTTTTAGTTGCTTATTACTCGACTGCGCGGTTAACAACGGTAATTGCAGATAATTAGTGTTGGCTTCGATCGAGTCACTTGTATCGTGCGGCTGGTATAGCAAATGTTGACGAATTAAAAATAATTCCGACACGGAGAACACGCTGCGACGACTTACAGACTGAATCGAAGATTTCGGATTATTGATCGAAATTTGCATATGTCCCGCTTGTTTACATTTAATAAGATCATCACGGGGCATGCGGGCTCGCGGATCGCTGCACCACGTCAGATTAGGCAAGTCCCGACATAAACAAGAGTATAATGTATTGCTATCACTCTGACGCGGCTGGTTCGAGCGAGCAATGCGCGAGGCATTCCACGAATAAAGTGGGGTCCTTGCATTTTTTATGTACGACATTATAGCCTTCGCATTCGATTCGCTCTGACGCTCTGAATATTACATTGTAATATAAAGCAAATGTATTACTCCGCGATACGGTAATAGGCACCTGAGTGTTGTGATAAGGATTCAGTTTGTCTAAACAAACGTTACATTTTTTATTTCGATGTGCTGTTTGAGGAACAAGATATTACGCTTGGTATCAATTTTTTATTACATCTTTATGCGAAGAGTGACACGCTGGCTTTTTCCCCTGGTTTGTAATCTGGCAACTTCGGGATTTATTATTTTATGCCGCTAACTACGGAATGAAACATAATTCAATAGAACAAGCCCCGTAAGGTCGGGCGACCTTACGGGGCTTTTTCTATTGAATTATGATTCATTGAATTATGGTCCCATAATTGCGAAGTCAAATTTTCAGTTACGAATTGCTGATTAATTGAACGTTACTTGAAGGCGTCCATTTTTCGACTCGACTTTTATTCTCGACGATGTAGCGGTTTACGCGTGGTTTTAGCAGTAGCTTTCTCGCATGTACATACGCAGGGGATGCCGCATTCACATAAAGAGCGCAAAACAACTTATTACGAGATTTTTTTGCATTTTACAGTTATTACTTCCGCAAGATGCTCGATTAACAATACTGAATGTTAGTGATAACATTCAGTATTATTAAATTGTTATAAAAATATACGTTACGTATATTTCAAGCGATGATACCCAACTTATAAAAATAAAAGTGTTCGACGATTGACGATCCAATTCTATCGCGAGCAACTTATGAAATCCCTTAAAAAGCCCGTGTCAAAAAGTGCTTTTCAGATCGAGCGCACGAAGAAAGTATTTACATATGCCAGAAGGTATTTACATATAATCTGATACGGCATGTAAAGTTTTAGCAATACGGCTTTGCATGAATTCATTTGCACTAATTGGCTGATGCTTTTATTCTGATCTATAATGAAGAGTGGTTGCAAGGCTCGACGTTATCTCGAATTACAAAAACATTTTGTATGGGCAAAAAGAAAAAAGAGAGGCAGAAAGGAAAGCGAGAGCGCTCTTGTGCGCACCAAATTATAAATAACTGACGTCGCGATAACATACGAAAGCCGCGCGACATTTTGCAATAGATATGACAATTGAACGGCCGCCGCAATGCTGGTTATGGTCGTGTACTTCGTATGCGGATTTCGAGTCCGCCGTGTGTGGCTCGCTCGATTGCCGCATGCCGCTGGACAAATCGTTCACGACTCGATAAATGCCTAATTATATACAAGAAACATATTATCGCAGAACACTTGTGACGATACGAAAGCTAAACGAATTGGATGAAACGATAGCCGCAACTGCGTCAACAAATAGTCGGCTCTCGTTGAATTTTTGTATTTGTAATTGTGCAAAAACAAATTGTGAATCGATAACGATTCTTTACACTCGACCGTAGACGTTTTAGGAAGTAAGCGATTGGCTCTCTGTGTGCTCGATTCGCAATCGTTACTTCTCAGAGCCGACTTTATTGTCTCGGCCGAAAAAACGACCTTTCCTTAAGACAAAAAGCGACGTAGGTTCCTATGCCAAAATCTGACGTAGGTTCCTACGTAGGTTCCCACGTGGGTTCCATATGTAGGAACCTACGTGGGAATCTACGTGGGAATTTACATAGGAACCTACGTGGGAATCTACATAGGAACCTACGTGGGTCCCCACATAGGTTCCTACGTAGGTCCCTACGTAGGTCCCTACGTAGGTTTCTACACAGGTTCCTACGTAGGTTTCTACACAGGTTCCTTCGTAGGTTTCTACACAGGTTCCTACGTAGGTTCATACGCAGGTTCTACATAGGTTTCGACGTAGGTTCCTATATAAGTTCTGACGTACGTTCCTACGTAGGAAATGACAAAAACTTCTTTAAATAACATTTCTTTGTAAAACAACGTAAACTAACGCTTAAAAATTCAACATAAGTGTTATTAACATGGAGTAGTCTAACGTGAAATGTTCTGCAAGTACGGATAATTTTATATTAGTTATATTCGAAAGCCTGTTATATACTAGCAGCTTCTTGAAAATTTCGCTTGCGAGAAAGGTATGCGCGGCTCACTAAACTTTTGTTATTACATAGAAGCTGTTACAGCAAGCCGCGCATACCTTTCTCACAAGTGACATTTTCAGGCGGTTGGTAGTATATAACGGGCTTTCGAATGTAACTAATATAAAATGATGCATCCACACAGAACATTTCTTTTTTTTTTATGTTAATAACATTTATATCTTTTAATCCTTAAGCGTTAGTCAACGTTGATGTAGACATAAAAATGTATTTAAACAATTTTTTGGCATTTTCTACGTAGGAACCTGTTCATATCGTTATTAGATTTCGGATAATTGACGCAACAAATTGAATCGAACAAACAAAATGCAGCAATCAAATTGCCGGGCGTAATCCCGAATGACAAAACCAATTCAACGGATGGTCCCACGTTTTACTGCGAATTTGCGGTTTAACGCGCAACTCTCGTGATGCAACGTGATATGCATAATCTGAGCGCCCCGCTTCCTTGACCGCGGCCTCAGGTGGTAATTGGCGAGGAAAAAAGAAATTTGAATCTGGCTATCTCACTATTACCAGACTATATTCACACTGCTTCCGGACTAAAGTCAGTCATTTTGTGGCCTTGCTACAGATTTAATATAGTCTGGATCATGACCATATGTCAGACTGTTATACACACTCTAAAAAATATCCAGCTACCGTAGACGGATTCCGGCAACCATATCCGGAAAATCTGATCAAATATCGCGTGAGAGGAATTCCGGCTACCGTAACCGGATTCTAGCTACCATAATCGGAAGTGAGGTTATGGAAATACAAATCGTTTAACCGTCAGTGCAAATTATTGTTTCGGTACATGGATGACTTTATCGGAAAATATTCTTACCGTAGATGACCATTTTTTAGAGTGCACGAAGACAAAAATTCACATTGATTCAACAAAAAACATGTAGTAAAAGTCATATAAATGTTGATTTAACAATACGCTGTTAGCTCAACATGGGTTACTGTTCTTAGTTTTATTACAAGATTGCTTTTGGTACAACAGCATAATTTCTACCCGTGTATTTGCAGCCGGCCAATGGTTTGGAGCACAGTCTAGCACATGATCATGACTCCAGTCTGGAAGTAATCTGGCAACAGATGGTGATTGCTGCGATGGCCACGGTGCAACGTCTCGTCTGGCGCGCATAAACTAAGCCGCAGGGAAATATTTCGAGATCATTGGCAGGGCGCCAGGCTACGTGTCTAGCCTACTTGTGTAGCGCGCGACACGCTTTCCGCAAAAGCGTGACGCCTGTTTGGCATTTCGGTACGCAATCAGCCGACGAGCACGTGGCGACGAAGCGCCTGCGTGCTACGCTGCCAATTGCTCTTGGAGATCGCAAACATGACTTCATCGGAAACGCGAGCGGAACGCTGCTTGAGTCGCTGATGAGACTCACCTCAATCCGCGGCATGCGTAGGCTGTCGACGTACACACCGAGAACTTTTCACAACGTATCACGACGAATAATTCACTAATTGGCCTCACTGTCTCAGTAACACTAGAGCCAAAGCACTCAACTGCCGCGGACCACTGTCCGATCGTTCATACCGCGACCCGGCTGCAATAACACTAGATAACTGTAATCCAGATGACCGACAGCCGATTATTAAGCTGTAAATTGACCCTTGCGGGATAACGCACGTAATTTCGCGAGACCGACAGGTTAACTATCACGAAACTGGTTTCTGAGCCGGAACACTACACCACGCCGCACTTCGTGAGTTTCGAAAACACGTCTATCGAAGTTCCTGCTCGGTTCGACGGCGGACTAGCGAGTGTGCAGCTCGCCTCTCCCCCACCATCGCGCGGCGTCTGCCGCCGCCGGAAGGGGGATTGATAAGGCCGGGTGGGGATGTCGCGAAGGGAGTAAGCCCGGAGGGGCGGCAGACGGACGGGCGTGAAGGAGGGCCTTTCACGTGCCTCTCACCTGCGCGTGCCTCTCACCCGCGCACCTTACCTCTGTCCTTTGGCACCCCCTCGACTTCACTCTCCCCATTACCCGTTATCGCGCTGCCACACACGCGCAGCTGCGAACGTGCACACACCGACGCATCTCTTCCTCTTCATTCGTTCCGTCGTGGAGTGAAACATTTCGCGAATTTTGTGGGTGGGGTAACCCCACTTGCGAGAGCGCGGGCAAGGACAGGAAAGACAACGGTATTCAGTTAATTGAACAACTCGCGCCACTGGTGTGTTATTACGGTGGGGATGAAAGATTACTCGGAGTAATTATTTATTTTTATTATGCCCCGCCTCCCATACCTCCATACGTTCCACAGGCGTATTTCAAATTATTCCGCGCCATGCATACTACTGTCATTCTTGGAATCTTCGAAGGGTGTTTAACGATTTTTTTGCTTGGACGCGAAACGTGCATTTTGGTCAATTGCAAGTTCGTTGGCCTTCAATTAGGAGAAAATGCGTTACCTAAGGGTGAAAGCCCGCCAAAGGGAATCAATGTTACGCCATTATTTTGAATTGTTCGGATTGAGGATATCAAATGTATGAGATTATAGTACTTTAAACAATAGCATCAGATTTGCTAACATGAAAATGTAAGAATTCGCTGAAAAAAAGACCATTGATATTACGCGGAGAAAAAAGTATATGAATGGTAAGCAAGAACTTCGGTATATTTTCGTATCTAGATAAGGAAAACAGGACTATATGTAGACTATATTAGAAATTCGAATAAAGACAATAGACATTCAAATAAAGAACACGAAATTTTGTGAATCTCAAAAAGAAACATGCATTGCGTATGCAGGAATGGGCAAACATCGGATGACAAATATAACTTTTGGACTCATCATGATTCGGACTAGTTTTTTTCGGACCTAACCACAATTGGACCGTTAACATTTGCATATTAAAATTGGACTCGTTAAAACTGGACCATCCACTTCAGGACCGATCCACAATTGGACCATTCACAATTGGGCCAAGCTTGGTCGCGGGACTCGGTCCGAGATTGGGCGCGGCGGTCGGATAGAGCCTGTGCGCCGGGCTTCGGCCGAGACTCTTTGCCGTAGTGTCGGCAGACGAGTTCGGCCCACAGTCCACCCGCGTTTCATGGGTCAAGGTTAAATACTCAGCTTCGCCCAAAGTGCACCCTTGGCGGCAGCTTGGCGGTTTATGCCTGGGAACATTATAAAATGGACACGGTAAAACTGGACCGTTCACGTCTCTACCGATCCACAATTGGACCGTTCACAATTGAACTCGTTAAAACTGAACTGTTCACTTCTGGATCGATCCACAATTGAACCATTCACAAATAGACATTCAAAACTGGACTCACTTACACTGGACTTCTGGATCGATCTACAATTGGACTATTCACAATTGAACAATAAAATTGTACCCTTTAAAACTGGACTGATCACTTCTGGACCGATCCACAATTGAACCGTTCACAAATGAACATTCAAAATTGGACTCGTTAAAACTGGACCGTTCACTTATGGACTGATCTACAATTGGATAAATCACTATTAGATATTCAAAATTGTAGTATTTAAAACTGCACCATACACTTCAGGACCGATCTACAGTTGGATCATTCCCAAATGGACAATCAAAATTATACACCTTAAAACTAGATCGTTCAGTTCTGGGCCGATCTACAATTGGACAATTCAAAATTGAGATTGAAAATTGGACATGTTAAAACTGGACCGATTACTACTCGACCGATCCACAATTGGAACATTCACAATTGAACATTGAAAACTGGTCTAGTTAAAACTGGACCGTTCAATTCTGGACCGAACCACAATTGGACCAGTCAAAAATGGACAATCAAAATTAGACACTTATAAACTGGACCGTTCACTTCTGCACCGATCTATAAATAGACTATTTGCAATTGGATATTCAAAATTAGACAATTTAAAACTGGACCGTACACATCTGGACCGATCTACAATTGCACCTTTCCCAAATGGACAATCAAAATTATACACTTTAAAAATAGACCGTTCACTTCTGGACCGATCCACAATTGAACCGTACACAATTGGACATTCAAGGTTGGACTAAATAAATCTGGAACATTTACTTCTGGACCCATCCACAATTGGAACATTCAAATTTGGAATCGTTAAAACTGGACCGTTCATAATTGGACCGTTCATAAATGGATATTCAAAATTGGACTTGTTAAAACTGGACCGTTCACAATTGGACAATTAAAATGTGACTCTTTAAAACTGTACCGTTCACATCCGGACCGATCCACAATTGATCCGTTCATAAATGGACAAACAAAATTGGACTCGTTAAAATTGTCGTTCACTTCTGAACCAATCCATAATTTGACCGTCCACAAATGGACATTCCAAATTAGACAATTTAAATATGGACCATTCACTTCTGGACCAAACCACAATTGGACCATTCAAATTGGACATCCAAAATTGGTCTCTTTAAATCTGGATCGTTCAATTCTGGACCGATGTACAATTGGACCATTCACAATTGGAAAATCAAAATTCGACTCTTTCAAACTGGACCGTTCAGTTCTGTACTGATCCACAATTGGACCATTCACAATTCACATTCGAAACTGGACTCGTTAATACAGGACGGTTCACTTCTGGACCGATCCACAATTGGAACATTCAAATTTGGACTCGTTAAAACTGGACCGTTCAATTCTGGATCAATCCATAATTGGACCGTTCACAAATGCAATATTCAAAATTCGACTCGTTAAAACAGGACCGTTAATTTCTGGACCGATTCACAGAAGGCCGTTGACAATTGGACCGTTCACCATTGCACTATTTAAAACTGGACTGTTCACTTCTGGACCGATCCACAATTGTAACAGTCACAAATGGACAATCAAAATTAGACACTTGAAAAATGGGCCGTTCACTTCGGCACCGATTTACAAATAGACTATTCACAATTGGATATTCAAAATTAGACAATTTAAAACAGGACCGTACACATCTGGGCCAATCTACAATTGGACCTTTCCCGAATGGACAATCAAAATTATACACTTTAAACTTAGACCTTTCACTTCTGGACCGATCCACAATTGGACCGTTTACAAATGAACATTCAAAATTGGAATCTTTGAAACTGGACCGTTCACATCTGGCCCGATCCACAATTGGACAGTTTACAATTGGACATTCAAAATTGGACTCTTTAAAACTGGACCTTTCACTATTGGACCGATCCACATTTGGGCCGAACCACAATTGGACCGTTCACAATTGGACTCGTCGAAACTGGACCTTTCACTTCTGGACTGATCCACAAACGGACAGTTCACAAATGGACATTCAAAATTGGACTCGTTAAAACTGGACCAATACATAAATGGAACATTCACAATTGTACTCGTTAAAACTGGATCGTTCACTTCTTGGCCGATCCAAAATAAGACCGTTCCCAATTGGACATTCAAGCTTGGCCTCGATAAATCTGGAACATTCACTTCTGGACCCATCCACAATTGCACCATTCATAATTCATATTCAAAATTCGACTCGTTAAGGGGAGGTAACACTTTGAAAAGGCTTTTTTTTCATGAATATTTTGTGGGCGAAGGAATGGTTATAATAATCCGGTCTTTTTTGGATAATATTAAGCCATCATAGGACAATATTTTCGAAATTTTCCAGATAATTTTAATGAAAACATTTGTTGCTACAGGCGCTGAAGTAAAACAGTATGGCCTGCTGCGTTCACAGGCTGGGGTTCTTAATATCTATCTGAAAGCAAATTTGTAGTTACGTATGGATTCATTAGGCTTTAACTTAGTGATTATCTGGTCAGATCTCGAAAAAAAAATTGTATTCCAAAAATTATGCACATTTGAAAAAAACACGTTTTCAGGTTTTTATTCAAATGTGCAGTTTTTCGAAAAAGAATTTTTTTTTGTGGACAATTTTGAAAACATTGTCCACTGATGGCCTAATATAATCCAAAAAAGACCAGATTATTATAACCATTCCCTCGCCCACAAAAAAGTCATGAAAAAAATCCTTTTCAAAGTATTACCTCCCCTTAAACAAAACCGTTAACTTTTGGACCGCTTCACAAAGAGCCGTTCACAATTGGACCTTTCACCATTGTACTATTTAAATCTGCACTGTTCACTTCTAGGCCGAACCACAATTGGACAATTCACAATTGAAATTCAAAATTGGACTCGTTAAAACTGGACCGTTCACTTTTCGACCGATGCACAATTGGACCGTTTACAATTGAACAATCAAAATTGGACTCTTTAACAGGGTTGGGCAAACTGCGTTACATGGCGTAACTGCGTTATAGACGTTACTGCGTTACGCGTGTAACGCGTAACGCAAGATATTAGCATTACGCGCTACATTTGTAACGCATAATGCGAGACGTCAGCGTTACGTAAAACGTGAAACGTCTAACAATACAAGTTACACGTTACAAATTTTTAATTGATTCAAAAAATTTATCAAAAAATTGGAAAAAATTCTTAAAAAATAAAAAAAATGCCTAAAATTTTTTTTAATTCCTAAAAAATTCTCAAAAAATTCAAATAAATTCTTAAAAATTTTTTTTTAAGAAGTAAAAAAATTGTTTTAATTAATTTTCCGGAATTAAATATAAATTTTTTATTTCATTCCCGCGCGCTGCACACGCCTCCGCATTCATTTTCTTTCAACGCATTCGTTGGTTCATCCCACAGCGCCAGTTCTGCTTACCAAAATTGGCCCACTTGGCACTCTGATCCGATCTCGTGGCTTCATAGTTCAAGCGTTGGTTCATCCCACAGCGCCAGTTCTGCTTACCAAAATTGGCCCACTAGGCACTCTGATCCGATCTCGTGGCTTCATAGTTCAAGCAAGCCTGAGATCTCACCCATTTAAAGTTTGAGAATAGGTTGAGGTCGTTTCGGCCCCTTTCATATTTGATCAATTTTCTTTCATATTTCGTTCATTTTCCTTCATATTTCATTAATTTTCCTTCATATTGGAGATTTTTTAAGGTATTTTCGGGGTTTTTGACAGTCTTTGGAGATTTTGACACTTTTTGGGGGATTTTGGCGATCTTTCGACATTTTTTGCGGTCTGTGGGGACTTTGGGAAATTTGGCAGCCTTTGGGGATTTTTGGAGGTATTTGAGGGAGTTTGAGGATGTTTGGGGATTTTTGTCAGTCTTTGCTGATTTTTATCGTTTTTTGGGGACTTTAGTAATTTTTGACGGTTTTTAGGGATTTTTGGCGGTTTTTGGAGATTTTTATCGGTTTTTGGGGACTTTAGGAATGTTTTACGGTTTTTACGGATTTTTGGCGGTTTTTGGAGATTTTTAGCGATCTTTGGGGATATTTGGCGGTCTTTCGGGATTTTTAGCGGTATTTGAGGGTTTTTGGGGGTTTTTGAGTCTTGTTTGGGTATTTTTACGGTGCTTGGGGGATTTGGCGGTCTTTGGGAGATTTTGGCAGCCTTGGGGTTTTGACGGTCTTGGGGGTTTTTGGCGACGCTTGGAGATTTTTGGCAGTTCTTAGCTGCTCTCTGCCGGTCTTTGCCGATCTCTTCCGGTTTCTGCCGGTCTCTGCCGGTCGTTGCCGGTCTCTGCCGATCTAAGCCGATCTCAGCTGCGCTCAGCCGGTCTCAGCCGTACTGTACCGAAACAAGTACGTGTTGAAACAAATACTGCAAGTATTTTCAGATATAAGCCTGATTTCCTCCACCGCTTTAAGGGGGTAGTCCTCTAAATATGGCTGAAATTTTTTTTTATACTAAAAGGAAAGGAAATGACAACTTTGAGTATATCCATTTATTAATAAAACAAATAGCTTTCGGGTAACATTTCTTTTAAGGGGGTATATACCTTTCGAGGCCCAAAAGATGACCTATTTTCAATAATTATTTTTGGCCTAACTAAAAGAGCTATTTATTTGCGGTTTTGGGGAAATGAAAGTGCT
>JABFPB010002064.1:0-21825 GCA_022817645.1 Ceratoteleas bidentatus
ATGTAAAAATGGACTTCCGAATAATAAAACAAAAAGACACTAACTCCGGGACTCCAGACTTGAAGAATCACCTTAAGTCGATGTGCAACTCTTTTTTTGTCCGACGCAATAGTGCAATTAGTGTAAAGTGCCCGAATTCGGTGCGTCGTGTAGACTTTACGCGGTGTTTCCGCGGGCCTGAGACTGCTTTTCCGAAGGAAGAATCGCGGCTAGCATTTGCCATGAGTGCGCGATGTAAATTAAATCCGGCTAAGTGTGTTCTGGGGAGTATATTAGATCTCTATTTGGCCCGCTGATGACTTGGTAAACCCACGCTCAATGTGCATTCGAAACTTTGTCATAGGCTGTGCGTTTCAAATCCCGTTCCAATTAATCCCGCGCTATCTATTTTATCCGATTGCGATTACGCATCACAATTGTACACATCACAATACATCTCTTGACAAGCGACGCTGTCAAGAGATGTTTTACCCTGCTATCGCGAAGAAAAAATTCATACGCAGACATTCGTTTCGCGAAAAGAGTGATGGAGTTGCGCGTGCTCTTCACTTATTTATCGCTGAATAGAAATTGCTTTCGTTAGTCCGTTAAATAAATGGCGGACCATGCTTCTCGACGATCTTTTCTTCTTGTCGCGATAATGCGAAATGAAATGGGAATAAGAGCGAACGTGGCGATAAAAAGTTGCTTTGACGAGAGACTGTTTCTTTTAATTCAAACAGAATTAGCTACCGTCTAATAGGAACCCTTTTAATTCGAGAAAAATTCATTTACTTCGAGAAGGACGTGCGAGAAAAAAAGCCGTCATCACGAATAGTTCATTTAAGATCGCTTCGATCCGAAAGTTCGTCAGTCCATTTTACTTGGTCGCCTAAGAGCTTTTAATTGTTAAGCAAAGCCGATTTGTCATTCTAGACAATCGACAATGGTGCTAGCAGAATATAGCATTTGCCGAATTAGCCAAGCGTCATCTTAATCAGTTAAACCTATGTCTACTGTAAACCATAAACCGGCTTATCTCGGTTCTCGTTAGCATTATACCGTGTTAATTAGTAATCCTATCATAATAGGCGATTCATTACTTCAAATCGCAGGGCAAATTGGATCTTTTATATTCGTGACAATGTTGACCTAACACTGAATTAGCACAAAAAAGTTAACCGTGACTGTTACACCGTAAGCAGCGTAATGGACGCGAACTCGAATCTTTAGTCCTTTCATTTATTTTTCATGAATTACAAGTACAGACGTTGTGAATTTCATTAACCTGCCAAAGAGAATCTCTGTCAATAGTTCGTTCTCTCATCTCATAGCCGCTTGTTCTTTTACCTCTTTTATTTGCTCTTCATCTCGCAAGACATAAAACACAAATCGTTCTTTTTCAAAAGTTTCATTTACTCGAATCGCAAGACAGATTACTCTGCGTTTATGGCGCGGAGGGAATATTTGCTGTATGCTCTGTCAAAAAAGGCAGCCGATGCTGGTTGACTCGGATACTTACTCGGCGGGAACCAAGTCTGCTGTTTTTATATTATCAACACAATAATGCGCTGATAGATTTAAACTGTGAATATAAATATTGTTTTAGCGTTGGAATTCACATCCGTTTGGCTCTCGCCTATTCACGCCATCGCGTTTCGCTTGATGCACACGAGATGTAAATATTGGTTTAAATCTTGCACTTTAAATGTTCAGTGTTTGCGGGATAAATGAAAATTATCAATAACGGAAAAAAGCGTTCAACAGTTTCATATAGTGGAATAATATTTGAATTTACACTATGCCATTACACGTATCGTTTTGTTAGCGCACGAATTCGCCGCTTTTTTCATTTTCGCACACTTTTTAATCAACTTGATTTCGTCTATACAAAAACGTTACAAGGCATTTCGCGAAATAAACAGGACTGCGTTTATTCCATTTTTTCAATGTAATAATCATGATTCAGACACGTTCAGTTAGTTGGTAAACTCACCATAACTAACGTACAACTAAGGGAATATTTATATTATCCATTTACTTAGTTCCAAATGAATGTCAGTTTTAACGTAGAATTTTATGAAGTTTGTTTTTAACACAGATAACCTGTACAATTTATCAGGCATTTGTACACGTACATCGTATGGTATTTACTATTTGACTACTTTCACAACTTTAAGGTAGAATAGCCTGTTTATCAAATTTACTTTAGTCAGAAAATGTGACATATTGGCTCGAATTCACAAGAATTGTATTACACGTGAAGTACACAGTCGAGCGACGACGGGACTTGTTCAACATTTGCTCCTCATTTTATTACCCCAACAGTACTTTGCATAAAAAATGCGCTCAAGTGAAACGATTAATAACCGATCTTCACTATCCATCAACTCCTCCTCTCGATCCTACCACGATAGCAATTCTTTAACTAGCATCATTCGTTCCATCACGCAAGCGAATCCACGGACCCCCAAAATATGTTCTTTCAATTGAGCCTAATGGCTTTTATGAATTCCCTGTTTATACGTGTCAAAACAACGAAACCCGAACAAACTCTGATTCGAGCGAAATGTACCGTAAACAAAATAGACGCACAGGAGCGCGGAACAGGAACGTCGAATCGTAAGAAATCGGATTCACCCGCGCGGCCCTTTATCCCCAAATTTCACTTGAATCCACGCCATCTTCGAAAGTTCTCCCCGGCGCCTCTGGAAAAGCCACAAATCTCCCATCAGCCGCGCCACTTAATTATCCTCGAAACTCATAAAAATATTCGGATAATCGCGCCATTAACCGGTTTCCCTCTCTCTCTTTTCCCCGCCACCCCTCTCTCCACCGGCGTCCCTAGCTCACCTTCTCTTTCGCCGTCGCTTCTCAACAATTAAGCAAAGCGAATGAAGGCGCACGAGTGCATGGCAGTCGGCAGCACGCGAAGCGCCGAGGGTAGAATCAATAAAATCCCCGGTCGATGTGCGACCGCATTCATCGTTGGCATCCCCTTTTCTACAATATACTTTGCAGACCGCTCCCATCTCCGCGTCGTCCTTGGCTGTCTCGCTCGCTCTCGCACTCTTTCTACTGCCACGGAGAAAGCCGCACGGCTGCTTCCTGTCGCGCTTTCTCGTCAGATACGGCCAGCCACCCTGCTTTGAAGATACAACTTGACGGACGAGGGGCGCGCGGGGGTGCCGGCCGATCACGCGCGAACCTGGCGCCGTCTGGTGGCGCGCGCGACCGTCACTCTTAGCACCGTGCCTGTAGCCAGTTAGTGCCGCTGCGCCGCGCAAGAGGGACGGGTGCTGCCTGTCCGTCTTCCCAATCGGACGATGCTCCACTTCTCGCCGTCGATGATCAATTTTTTACGTCGATAATTTTACACGGAGGTCGCGACATCACGGATGAACATGCCCCGAGTGTGACGCGTGAATCGGTTCCGTTCGGTTGCGCGAATTGTGTGAAGTTACTACCACTGCCTCGCGCTAAGTGCGAACAGCGCGAATCGTTTTCGAGTGTTTGTCAGTCAAAGTTCTTGTGCTTGTGCCCCTTGTGATTGGATTCTAACGGAGTCCACTGAGCGGACGCACAGGTGAGCAATCCAATGGATTTGCGCTTCGGTTTCGTCGAAAAGTGGAGGAAGTGGACGAACTTGGAACTGGAGGATTTTTCGAGTGACAGTTGTCGGCGACCGAACGAAATTGTCATGCAGACTTATTGATCGAAATTTTCGTTGATGTTCGACCGGAGCTTTTGCGTAGATTAGCGCGGATTAGCGTAGAAATTATGCGAGAAATCGGTTGCGATCGAATGTGAGTAGGCTTACATTATTGGCTGTGCTAGCGGACGGATCTGTGTGAGACCTGTGACCAAAAACGGGTCGGATCGTATGAATGCAGATCGAAATCCAGGATTCGTACACGCGAATGGAAAGCAAAGCGCATTGCAAGCCATTAGGGGCGTTATTTCGAAACCATTAACCATTCAATTTACAACGTGTTTTTTTCCGGGGCGAAACGCGTGACTATTTGTTCAACATAAATCGGCGGCTGCCGATTGATGGCGAAATTTTCGCTTAGCGCCGCGACTTCGCGCGATTAATCCGCTAATCCCCGTGCCGAGAGTTCTCGCTTCTTTTGCGGCAGTTGGCGGATTAGCGACACCCTCGGCGCCGCTTCGACTGGAGGATGGCGGAGGGGGTAGGACGCAAATGAAATTTTGCCCCAGCAAATTGTCCAAAAGCAACGCCGCAGAAATCAGGCCCGCTCGATTAACGCGGGATCCGGCTCGAATGCGCGCTAATTTCCAGGGGGCGCTCGCAGTAATGACGAGCGATCCATTTATTATCCCGGACGGGGTCGCCCGACACGCCGGAAATAGCCGAGAATGTCATTTCAGTTTTTGTCTCCGCCGAGCAACGCAATTTCGCATATTTGCATTAAAAAATTTGATCCGAGGGGAAACCCGGCGCGCACCGTATTTTCGCGGACCGGAAATGAGCCACGAGGTTGCTTCGACCACGGCAGTTTTTGCCCGCGTCGTTAATCTTGATTAAAACGGCGTTTCGATTCGGCGATTTTGAATAATTGATTCCGCGAAATGGGGACCATCAGTTGTCCATTAAGTTGATGGAATGATAAGTTTCGCGGGAAGAGGAGGTTGAGGACTTTCCGCAGACACCTGCGACTGCGTTTTCGCTCGGCATTTAAAGAGATCCTGTTCAACGGGCGCCCAACGTGTTAATAAATTCACGCGGGGGCGGGGGGCGAGTTGCTCGAGGGCGAACTCGACGAGACATTTGAAACGCTCGTGCAGTGATCAATACGAGACATTAAACGGGAAATTTATGAGCTACTGGTACAAAACCGCCGTGACATAATACAAAGGTTCGATTCGCTAACCGCGTATGATGTGATGTAAGATCACGTCTCATTCCGCGCTGGTTAAGACGAGTTAATAAGCCGCTCTGGCTTTTCAGGCGAATTCATCAAGAAACCGCGCACCCGCCGCGAATGTCAGTTTCAATTTATCGTAGTGGAATATGATTAATCGGCTATCACGGCGTGATTATTATACGTGATCGACGGGGGATATGTCAAGGATTTTTCGCTAGGCGATGAATTATGCAAATTTACAGTTGAAAAATATTATTTCGGAACGGAAGGGATTTAGGTTGAATATAAAAATTTCATTTCTTCAATTGCACTTTGAAAGTGACTTGTGAGATGACAATAGTAATCATTTCATTGATATAGTAATCATTTAATATCACAGAATTCTTTGCCGAATTTTCTTGAATTACAAGCAAATTCTTCCTTTCTAAAAGAAAACTATATTATTTACTTAAAATAATAATCTGCTCAAATCACTTTAAGTTTGAGTACATTACGCTAATTACAGTCGCACTGTCGTGAGATGACAATGACGCTGGAAGCGTCAATGTCAGTCGCAATGGCTGAGCTTTTTGTCGTCGAAAATTATTGCACTGAATGTCGTCGATAATTTGAGGGCCGTAATAATGCATATTGCCGACGTGTTTTCAGATTCAGTTTCCCCGGGATGAGCAGTTAATGTTAATATTGAGCATTATTGCACGCTCATAACGAGCTTTGAATGTCGTAATCCATTAATGAATTCTCGGGACAATGAAATGTGTACTGAGTGCGACGCAGCAGTGCTCAATCTAATCACGTATTGAAATATCCGCGGAAAATTATTCATTGGCGCAAGATCATTGTTTGATGGTGGACGCCGTAACGAACTACTTTTCAAATACCGCAGCCAATTGCACAGCCGACAACGCCGCGCTTCATTGTGGAATAAATTTTTCCATTCCATTTAGTTGTTTGCACAATCAAAAGGGAACTTTAAGAAATTACTGCTTTTAATATACATTAAATCATTTCAATTATGCCCATTAAGCATTGTCCTGTTAAATAGTTTATGGTCATCTCGAGCCCGATACTCACTCATAAACATTAAACTCGGCGAAAATCCAATCTTCCGGTCGATTAAGTGGCAAAGTCTTTATCGTCGGGTGCAATAAACACTTTTTCGCCGCGATACACACGAAGCGGGCGACGAATTCATCACTATGCCGCCTCGAAATGAAACAAAATGCTAATTCTTCGACGAATTAATTAACTGCGGTGCGATAAAGCGCGCGGTCAATATGGCGCGTGGTTGTTTTAGCGAATCTCACCAATGACCGACGCGGTTCGTTATTTCCGGCGAGTTGTCTTCGTCGCGCAAAGAGCCGGTCATTAGTTTCCGAAATGGTACGGTAAATATTCATGCGTCCTTCGGTGCATCGGATTTATCCCGCGGTCGTCGCTTTGTCACCGGATAAAATAGTTTTCGCCGCACATCAAAAGAGTTTGTCTGCCATGAAAAATGTTGCGCCGGATAAAAGGGAACGAAAGTTTCGCGCAGATAAACAAAACAAATATTTGTTCCTACGACCCGTCTAGCTCGTAAAACTAAAATCAACATCAGTAGGCACCGAAAAAACAACGTAAGCGAACAATAAAGAGTTTCGTTATTAATTTAGAGGAAACGAACGAGTGGCGGTTTAAGGCGAATTCGTTACCACTGTTTCCAGCGCAAACGCGATTAGTTTTTGTCGCGGAAAATCGATTTAAATGGCGCTCGCGCGCGGGAGCCTATTTGCATATCGTAGGTAAAGCACACTAATGCGCGCCGCACTTGGTATGTTTAGTAAAAAATGTTCGCCGCGCAAACAGCAGCGACTTTGTTTGCAAAAAGACGTTGCACTAGCTTTTTGTCTCCTCCAAAAATCACAAGTCAGAGCTCTCTCATGCAATAACATAGATTCCACAGTCTTTTGTCACGTTCCAAAATCATATTTTTGCGCGAAATTTGATTCGTACAACCCTCGGAAATCTTTTCACGCATCTTCCGAGATATTTTATCTCCGCACAAATTAACGTTTCTATCATTTCAAACAGCAAAGTCGGCGAAAAAAGCAACTCGTGAACCGCGTGGTTACACCTCATGTCCCGAGCACCTGCAAATGATTTCGCGGTACTACCGTGCGCACTTTCGGTCGATCCATAAATCAGTGTCTAAGCACTTGACGTCACGCGTCATATCCGCCGAATGGCACATAAAGCGCAATTAACGCCAATCTCGCTATTCTTCACGGCTCGCGCGCGCATAAACGATTGCGTCTTTTACTGCTTCATTTCTGGCTCGATCTGCCGGCATTGGGATCAATGGACGTGCGTCTCGGTGGCTGCGCTTTGCGGCGCCCAAAACGCGCAACAAGATCGCGACAGCTGCACCGAACAAATTCGAGTGCCAGCGCCGTACCTGCTTGCCGGACATTTATTCGGGTAAAAACGAGCAGCCGCGTGAGACGCGCGTGCGAAACATTTTTCGACGTCTCGCGGTGATAATAACGCGGCAATTAATTGCGCGCCAGCGAGCAAAAACAAATCGCGCAACCGGCCCGCACTATATATTGCCTTTCACTTTTGAGCATATGTAATTGCGCGCGACCAAAAATAGACGTACGAAAACTCGCGCTAATCGTGTGAATTTCGCTGCGCTCATCTCGCGATCATAAATTCGGCTGAGTTTTTCGCATGAAGGAAAGTGGGCGCATTTGACGAGGCGAGATAAAAAATTTGGCGCGCGTCAATTTTTCGCCGGACATTCGTGCGGGAAAATAAAGGCGGTCCTGGGGGATACAGCACCTGATAGTGCACACTCGAAGATCCCGCACGAGCGCTCTCCGCTTCATAACTCATTCTAAATACTTGTATGCTAATAATAGCGCCATTCGCGAAATTTATACCTATTTCCCATCGCGCTCACTAGACGTCTCGCGCAGGCTCCTTCATCTTAGTCGCCGGGCCTCGTATTAGCTTTAGATTATCTCCGGAATAAATTATGCGATTAAAGAAATTATCCAACTTTCAGGCGTGTTTATCGTGACCGCGAGTTTAAAGGTCACAACGACATATATTACTTGATTACCGAGCGTCCGTCAGCGAATTCACGTTGGTTTAGCTTGCGCAAAAACTGTCAAACAAAGATGTTGCACGTGCATTTTCGATCAAGATTTAATTTCATTAAATCTTCCATTAGACGTGCGAAGGGGCAGAGGACACGGTTGCGACTGTCCGACGAAACGGCGCGGTATCAGTTGTACGATCGAATTTGTTGCAGCATAATATTAGCGGATTATGAAGTATTCAAAGAGAGCGTAATGGGAAAATCCTTGGTCACGTAGCCGTTGCGGCGAACCGAGACCCGTCCGAATTACCGTTCATCGGGAAGAAATGGTTAACGTTTAATGTCATGCGGGCGCCCTTTGTCCCTTTCGAGGGCTCCTGTACGTCGTGTCTCGTGCCCACGCGACGGACTTTGCATACAAAAAAGCTACCGAGGTGACGCCGTTCCACTGAACTTACGCGCGAACCAGGAGCGCACAGTCGTGTTACAGCAGCAACCGCGTTATGGGAGAAATGAAGAAAGAAAGAACAAGTACGAAGGAAAGCGCCGTAACGAGACGACAAAAAGAGAGACGGCGTGCGCGGACAAGGTGTCTATGGACTGGCGCGTGTAGCGCGATGTAGATGTAAATAGGCCCCGGGTATAAGCCTCGAACACAACCGCCAGAAGAACCTGCTTCCCTTCATTTCGTATTCCATTTCACTTTCGTATTCTCTTTGCACCGCACTCATCTGCCATTGTCTACTGTTCCCATAGAATCACCCATGGTCCGGCAGCCAAATTATCCGACGTTGCACGCGGATGTGTCATTATGTTCAGCAGATGTCGCCCTAATTGACAGACCACGTAACCCGCGGAACGAGTTTTTAACGCCATTAGGCACTTCGTAGCCCGAGTAACAAATGTTGTGGCGAAAAGAGTCAAACTTGGCCGAAACTCACGGCGAAAGGTTGAATGTAAAAAGTTGGCTATGTCGTTCGGAATGTCGGCCGGCGATCGCTGCAGTAGTTCAAGGAGCGCGTGCCCCAACGACAAATTAGTCGAAAAGCTCGTTTAAGCAGGTCACGACCCAGAATACATTTTTAACGACCCTATGTTTTCCTCTGGCTTCGCTTATCACGACACGCGTCAAGGCAATCAGCTGCATGATAATTTCACGAGGTCTGGAAAAACCGCTCGAGGAAACATTGATGTGAATCTATTTTCGAGTCAACTCGCACCCCTCGAATTTAATCCTAGCCGCAGGGGAGGCGTGATCCGTGCAGCCAGAACTCGCGGGATCTGACCCGGATCCCCGAAGTCGGTCCGAATTCGCTTACCGAGCAAGCATTTTCCGATACACCCGCGATATAAATGTTCGGAAGGGATACCGAAAGACGCTGCATTCGAGTGCACACGCGAATTGGTGAACCAGTGATTCAGCTTTGTCTCGGCGATCGCCAATTTCAGATGAATGACAAGCTACGCCAATCTCAGATGAATGACTCGCCAAACAAGCGAGTAAGCCCATGGGGCTAGAGTCTGCGATGAATTAATCCATCCTGGGGAACGTTTTCATTTGACGTCAACAACAAGAGCTCGATCCTGCGGTCCTTTCAGAACTGGCTAATCTCCGGTCAACAGTGAGCTTTTCCCGAAGAAACGTCAGAGATTGAAATCGTACCCTGGCTTGGCATATGCAACTGGTCGTGCATTCAGCTGGGCCGTTGTCCGCGCACAGGCCCGCCGTGACTGCGACGGTATCGAGTCGATTGATGTAATCGTCGCGTCGAAAATAAAATTACGGGTGTAGATCCGAAGCGGCCTGTCTCGCATGTGCAGCAAAAGGGTAGGGTTCGAGTTTCTTTCGCCTAATACGTCGGTGTAATCTGGCTTTCCTATCATGACACCACGAAGCTTCAAAGAAGTTGGAGGCGTGCTAACTAACTTGCCTGCTTAATTAACGCAGAGACCCGGGTTTGGGACCCATAAAATCCGGCGGCACGCGTGCTAACGAAGATTAAACGCGGATGGATTTATTAATCCTGTTAGGATTTCCCACTAAAGATCGAGGCAGAAACTAATCAATGATAATTCATCCGCAATATTCATAAGGTCGCTCGAAATATTGTTTTCCATGTAAGACCGAAATTCGCGTTGATTAATCTCGAGAGAGAACGCATAATGGCGCATTGTTGGCGTAACGATAATTTGATGCGGGTTTTTGTGGGCTACTCGCGCCCGCTACTGGAACTAGTTAGATGAATAACAGATTCGCTGCATAAAAAGCTGATTTACGGAGGGAGTGACACTTCGAGGATGAGATAATGGACTCTGCGCGATCGCGATGTTCAATGTTCGGCGGTTTCTGCTGCCAAATTGGATAGTTCTTTCAAGGGAGTCTGTTCACGTGATAGGAACAGTCCGGAAATGTTTCGGTGAGCTCAAATGTGTGCAAAAGTTAGCGACGCGACATTGCCTGTAGAACAAAAATGCCATTCTTTTGGGAGAGCAAAACACCGTGATGAATACTTTGAAGGCCGATGTGGCGACAATGAGACATCGTGCAAGGCAAGACAATCCCGAGGGAAACGCAAACAGTGCCGGTGTCAAAATTTTTTGCTTCGCATGTGAATTTCCGTCGTATTGCTCACGATAATGCTCATATAATATCTTATATGAGCATTATTGTGAGCAATACGACGGGATAACGCAACTTGTTACCGTCGTATATCGCAGTTGATCGCTCACCCTAACACGCTTTCTTTTCCTTTACGAGAGAATCCGAGCTATTGTCAGGTCATCTCCGACCCCATTGAATCGACAGCTTATAACAGAAGTCATCCTCAACACGGTAACCGAAGCTGGTATCTACTTATCAAATAAAAGTCGACGTGTAGGTTATGTCAGTGCACCGTTATCGAGTCGTTAGAATGATAAAGATTACTTCGTTTTTATAACGGAGAGCTTGGAAAGGGTTGGAACGAGCGTCTCTGCAAACATCGCTTAACGTTCGGATTGGTTCTGTACACAAATTCAAACGACCCAGCGCAATTTCGGGATTAGCATTCTCTATTTATGAGCGATTACGTGTGCAATAAACCGTAGGGTGCGTCGTCGATTCGTGCCATTTCAAGTTAAGTTACAGAATCATTGCACTTGAAGGGACAGGCTTAGGCGAATATTCTAAGGGTTGGAAATAGTCAGGCCTTACGGAGCACTGGCCAAAGTAGCTTACGTCGCTTTGAAAAAAAGTCATGGTCACGCTCTTTTCAAAATTAACGCGCCACAGTAACCGTGTGCGTTCTTTCAGGCTCCCTCAGGCTCTCCGGTCTCTCAGCTGCTCGCATTATGCACGGCCTACTGCTCCATTCGACATCCCCGAAGGCTCCTCGTTGTCTCATCACCATGCGTGCGCTAAGCTTATTTATTAATTCACGGCGTACACATTTAGCGACATCAGCAGGCGCATTCTTGCCTCTACTCCCTCGGCCTCGTTTTTTTTCTCGCTTCCGTCTGCTTGACACTGTACGCGCGGCGCCGTGGAATGGAAGTGAAAAAATACATTTGGTGGACACAAAAATTAATCACGTTATATGGAGCCCATGGGATATGTTCCAAAGATACACAACTCGGATGGAGACTGTTGTAATCGTGAGATGTAGCCACGATCGATTTCTCGCCTCGGCCGGCGAGACCTCGCCGTACTTGCATGAGAGATCGCATCTGCACGTTCCGGATTTCACAGAGTCAGCGTCCAATGCCAATGTATGAATTTTATGCACAATTTGACCAGGGACCAGTTTGAATTTTGCGAATAAGGTTTGTTGCCAACGAAACCACGAAACTCGAACTCAGGTATACGCGAAATACTCGACTTTTATAATTTGTCTGTTCGGTATAACCGCTCGCATGAATTGGATCGTAATTTTTCTCAAATGAATCAACTAAAAAAAAACGCTTCTCAAGTTTCACAGTGAGATACCGCACATCTGGTCCTGGGTAACGCCGAGAAAAGAAGAGTACTAACAAAGTATCGATTTGACACCAGTTCCACGTACCCACGTTTAAATCGGTGGCTATTGTAAATCATTCAAAGCGGTTTTCACGCCGTGGTTCCTTAGAAGGCGTCAGACGAACAATAATTCAGCGGCAATTATTTTTAATCGCAGACGCGAGGCAGACACTTGATCTGCCTAATGGGAACGGGCGTTCGGGTAAGACACGTAGATTCCGTAGATTCAAGGTCTTTATGATCTAATTCATGACGATTTGATCATTCTCATCTGTGTCTCCATTATAATTACGACGTAGTAGCACAAACAAACGCGCGGAGGTAAACAACGTCGGAGTTATACCATAGAGTGAAAACCAGGCCTCTGTCAGACTTGGCCAGTGAGAACGCCGGGAAAACCGCCAGCTGTCCCCTTTAATTGACCAATAAAGATGTGAATGGAGCATTGATTTATGCGCCGCCTATTATTAACAGCCGGGCTTAGGTGAATAACGCCTAGGTCACACGTAGGTTCGCAACCTATCTTCCCGTAACATTTCGTATAAAGGTAGATTCATAACCGCTTTATTGTCCCGCGAATTTTGGGTTGCAATAAAAGTTATCGAAAAAAATTTGCCGCTCAAGGGGCGAAGTAGTTGAATTTTGCTGTAAAAAAACCTGTAATTCAATCGTCCGAGCGAGATCGAGCAGCAGACTACGACCATTCACCCTGGATTTTATTGTCTCCGTTGCAATTATGCTTCGACAATCGAAAACGAAACGGTCGCAGTTTTTCGCCCGAGGCATTAATTTTTCAATGTTGCGGCGCATTGTTCTTAACGCTGGCCGCGTTCGGTGAATCGACGCGCGAGTGTGTAAACATCATAAGTGCTGCAAAGGTCGACGCCTCTGGCTCGTGGGCAGCCACGTTGCTTCATTGCCTGACTCGCGCAATTAACATCAATTGCAGACACTCGTTTGAGGACGCGTCTAGCGCCGAGCGGAATTTGATCCCGCTCGGGGCCGGGCGCATGAAAAATTCAACCACAGATGCAGCCTGCGAAGCACGTAGCGCACGAACAGCGCGGCCAATTACCCGCGCCCTTTCGGCGCGCGACATTTTCGCAGGGAATTCGCGCATCGCCACGTACCGCCGCCTTAATCACCCGCGCCACGACGCTCGACGCTGCTGTCAAATTGATTACGCCGTTCCTTTTATGCCTTCGACGGCGCCATTAGTCCTGCCGAAATTGTGGGGATTACTTTTTCTGTTACGGAATGGCCTCCCAAGAATTTCACAATACGAGTTGTAGCACGCAATTTCGGCGCAAAGAATGCCTCACAATCCTGGGTTGTCGAGGCCTTTTTTCAATCGAACACGTCCTTTCAACCTAGCGAGCTGAAGATTGCGCGATGACCACGGTGTCACGCGAGCTTACTGATCGGGAAACTCGCGGAGATATTGGAAATGGCGATTCAATTGACAAAGGTGTGAAGAAAAAAATGACAGAAAAGTTAGGCGACTTCTCCTCGGCAATCGGTTAAGCGCACGATCGGGATTCTCTATTGAGAAGTTCCGACGGCAGCTTTATAATGCAACATTCGAACGCTCCTTCTACGCGAATGCAGACTCGATGAGCCGTGTCACAACACTTGTGCATTCGTTACACGCAACCTCTGTCGAGATTTAATCTTGCTTAACAATTAATTGATTGTGTCCCTGGTACTCGCACTACCGAATGGCAGCGATTTTGATAGCAATTTGTCTGCCCACCGCATAGGCGTTACGCGCTTACAAAATCCTCTCAACTCTGACGCAATGTAACTTAATATCGTCATTTCGATCGGACGAACAACTGTAGACAATCGTAGAAAGTTAATCTCAATAGTTGGATCAACTTTCTACGATTAGGCAGCTACGAAATTATCTTCGTTTATCCGTCTTTATTCAACAGTCGCGCGGGTTTATAATTTGCCCATCATTTACCCTTAATCGGCGTGTCGTAAAACACTCAACGTGCAGATTAATCGTCTGTCGACATTCTGCGTATAATCGCGGAATCAATCAGTTTTATATCCGGACGATTCACTTGTGCTCCCAACGGATGCCGGAAGCCCTTCCGTGCGCAGTTAATGTGTTCGATTAGATGGTGTTTCGTTAATTTGGCAGCCACTGTTTGTTCAGCTGTATTCCATTCCGGCTTAGGCCATACTGTAATTTCAAAAACCCACGGGGCTTATCAATCCGGTGCATTAAAATGTCCCTGACAGAACATGAATGTTGTATATATCTAGTATATGTATAATATAATATAATATACTAGTATATGTATTCCTAACATATATATATGTTAGGAATCGACCGATACATCGTTTCCTAACACCGCGATTGCAATAGTTCATTGCCATCGACTCGCTGAATATCGCGATTCAGCGGATTGTTGCCAAGTCGATGCCCCGCGTGAACCAAGCTTACACTTGCCACTACCCGAATATTGCGAAAGATCGCCATTCTTCATGTCGTTGACTGAGGGCAATCACCGAGGATTGCCCACAGGGCAACTTTTGGATAGTCGCAAGTCAAAAATGTACTTGCTCAGCGTTCCCCTCCAAAACGCGAGCCGTGTGCAAGGCGCCGACGGAGTCATTAAATAGAGACCCCGAACCCCGACTCGGGGGAATCGATAGAAATCTACATGAGAATCAAGAGTGAACTACGGGAATTGAAGTCAATCGAACTTAGAGAATATCGCGATATTTTATATTACTGCCCCCGCGGCTTGCACATCCCGCGATATCAAGATTAAGTGTACATTGCGTTCACGCGCGCAAGGCGTGATATCTATAAAATCAATAAATAATAATAAACAAAGTAAATTAGTTTCATTATCGCCCGCCTTCTAACAAACATTACTTTTTTATTTTTAAATTTGTTAATTCAATTTATATGAGACTTAAGGAATATTTACATAGAAAAAACGCTAGGTCACCTGACAAACTAGTGATTAGTAAAGTAAGAAACTGAATTGATATAAACTTTTTATCTGTATGAAGAAGAATTGTTGACAATTATAACCTTTTATGATTTTTTTTAAACCAGAAGATTTAGTTTTACAACAAAAGTGTAAACAAGTTATTCCTCAAGACCACAGTTATTAATGTCAGTGATAAACATAAGATTCAAGGATAAATTTAACATTAATTACTATAATATAAGATGATTATGACTAACTGTTATTTTTTTAATAATTTGTAACTACGTAGAGTTGTTTTGATTGAAATCAGTTGATTTAAATAATTGATTTAAATCGCAATTAAATCAATAAATAAATTAATCCGCTTTAAATAAAAAAACAGATTTATTTGATTAATTGTTAAAAATCATGATTTTTAATAACTGTATAACTACGCTTCATTTAGACTTGACGATAGACCGTCGCACGTCGTCGTAAATTTTGGCAAAAGTCAAAATAAAAAATTCCAGGTGGAATTAGTACCGGCCAGCTGGAGTTTTTTTGACAAAAATTGGAAATGTTATTATCCTCCTCCTGCCGATTACGGAATGGTGGAGAAGTGGACATCTTTGTCCAGAGAACCGAACATGTGTTGGAGCACATTTGCTTTTTCAATCGTAACTCAGGCAGGTACGAGTATTCGTTACACGTTTTTTATTATATAATATATAGTTTCGAATTTCGTATTTTTAGGGTTCGAATAAATAATCGCATTGGATGTTCATTAAAGTAGCCGTAAGACAATCTTTTTCTATTTAAATGATATATATTAGTAATGTTTTATTATATTGACACATTTGCATAAATAAAATCAAATAATAATTTTGTATAAAATAATTTTTTTATTACAAAATTGTGATTAACAAATATTTTGTAGTTGCTTGTGATGTATTATTCACAAATTACTTATTGTAAGTGTTATGTAAAGATGTTCAAGACAAAATGTCATGTAAACTAAATGTTTTTATTCCTTTTTTAATAATAATAAAATAATATCTGTAAAACTAGCGACACAAAATTATTTATATTTGGTACTAATTGTCTCCATAATTCAAGTCATGACATGTCCAATTTGTAAACATAACCTAATTGTATGTCCTGTGTAATTCTGAAATATGTACGTCAACTATTGAATTCCCATAGGAGCTAATGTATTTTTCGGTACCTTTCACAATTTATATCTTCTCTTCTAGCGACACAATTTCGTTGAAATTCGGACAAATAAAATGAATCATATTAATCTACATTACAAATTTCCATGAATTTCCTAATACATTCGTGTTGTGATTATACAACCTTAAATCTGTTCAATTAAATAACTTAAATACTCTTATTTTCTAGGAGATTTTCGTCAAGGCCAAAGAAGGCTAAAACGATTATTCGAATCTTAAAAAATGGAAACCTCTGTGGATTCTTCTGAAGAGGAAGTGCCCAACAAGAAGAGAAAAGTCAATTCGTTAGAAAGCATACCATCATTTCCAACAAAAAAGTGCAGACAGAAAAAGTCCAAAACAGGTGAGTTAATATCTATATGTTAGTCTAAATGTACTAACTGTATCCATCATTAAATATATTACTATTCTTCGTTTTTGTGTTCAAACCACCAAATATAGGGTGGTTAATTAATTGGATTTTTGTTATAGTGATGTTATATTATCATGTTTACATATGTAATACCCTGATAGAACAAGATGTATATTATACATATATTAGATGGACATTCATACATAAAAGATGTATACATATAATATACGTATAATATATTATATATATGTCAAATTGTGTTCCATCAGGGTATTTTACTGGTGTTTGCAGGAATTTAGCACTCAACTGTTTTTTTCTTCCATAGATTACAAGCTAAATATCGCAAAAATGAATTTTTTTAATGTTAACAACAATTTGCATCAAAACGATTACAGAAGTGCAGCTAACTCAATTTGAAACAAAATTGAATTAACTGATTTTTGCGGGAACTCATAGATTTTGTAAATATACTTTTCCAGGAATGGACTATTATTTATAATGTAAATGATTTATAAAGGTACTGAAATGAAATGATTACAGATTTCCCAGATACTTCACTGGATGCATCACCGACCGCTTCACAAACCGCTTCACCAATCGCTTCACCAATCGCTTCACCGACCGCTTCACCGAACCCTTCATCGTGCGCTTCACCGAATTCTTCACCAGATCGATCGTCGGTTGCTTCAGTGGATGAGAGTTCTCGAGATACTTCCCCTCGTATGTATGACTCTTTTGTGACTTGACTCATTACCCAGTTGAAAAATTCCATTAGAAACAATTAGATACACATAAAAAACACTGGCAAAACTACATAGAAACCATTGGAACACATTTCCGGCATGGAACTACAATTATGTATAAATAAAATGTATATGCAATTCCATATTGGCATCAAACACCCTATAGAAATCATATAATATATGAAAAAATAATATCAAATACCGCTTAGATACAATTAGAAAGAACTAACTCTAATGGAAGTTTTCAAGTGGGTATTGTCAGATGCAACAATGAGATAAACTTACTCAGCTTCCAATTACAATACTCCCATTATTGTGTCTAACCCTCCCATTATGATATTTATGAAAATATGATAATATTTCAGATAATCCCGAACCTTCTGTTAAACGAAAAAGACCAGACAAAAGAAAACGATCTCATGACGCAAATAACGGTACATATGATACAATTTTTCAAAATATATTTTAGATTTTTTTTAGAAAATTAAATTTCTTCTTCATTCTTCAATTGAAAAAATTGTAGGTGACCAACTACAAGAGATGCGGACGATGTTAAACTCTGTGAAAAGGAGCCTTCAATACGACATCAAGAACGGGTTTAAAGAAATCAAACAAATGTTAGCAGAAAACGTCGTGAACGCCAATACAACCACAATACCCGATTTATGCAACACTCTTGATATCAAGCTGCCCCTAAAAGAAATTACGGATTTCGACGAACTTCAAACCAGAGTTGAGGGAAACATGGCCATGAAGCAGCCTCTTGTAAGGAAATTCAGTCATCTTATTTTTACTTAATTTTTAATCATATTTGTACTTAATTTTTAACAAGTCATGGATGTCTTTTATTAAATACATTTTTTTCTTTTCCTTTTTATTCTAGTAATTGCATATGATTGTCTAATGTATATGATTTGTAGAGTAGAACTGGGTAAAAAAGCCTTTTTTGTCGTTTTTATTGTCGCCATGTAAAACTTACACTATCAAGCATAATTTCGTCGAAACGCTTGTAAGGGAAGCCACATCACTTATTTTCCTACCCTGACCCGAAATTCTCTTCCAAGTGTCCCACCTCAACTTTCAACACCCTTTTCGAGACAACTATATCTCTGCGGCAATGATATATATACAAATGACGTGCTAATCTATTCTACCCCAGATAGAACAAAAATTTGACATATATCTAATGTATAATATACATCTTGTTCTATCGGTGACTATATTTTCAAAACTATAGCCTTTATATTTTCAAATGTAATTAAATATATTTAATTTATATAATAATTAATACAATTGTTTCAGACTGAACTCATCACGGTCTTGGCCAATCCATTTGGCTCAGCAAGAGATGCGATCAAATCTATTTTAACTTCAGTTATGGCCAAAAATGTTCAACTCCAGTTTAGTGCGTGTGGGAGGATACAGAAAGGTGTTGGAAAAAAAAACTTTTCGTCCACAGAAATATACAAAATATTATCAGGTAATGCAATTGGATTAATTAATTACATATTACGTAATAAAATACATATTTATTTATATAAATTTTAATTATAAACCGCATTTTCACAGATATAGTAAAGTCGAAGTTCAACGTCACAGAAAAACACGTGATTGGCATCGTTAGCAGGTGGTTGTCGGGGGCTCCAGATCGGGACGGGGGGAAAAAAAATCGCATTACACATGAGGATGGCAATAACGTGCCTAAAAATTAAATATTTCATTTAATTAAATTTAAAAAAGAGTTTTAATTATACAAACTGTTTAAGAATTCGGATAATAATTAAAAGTAATACTATTATATTATGTGCATAAAGAATTGAATATATTTAATATATGTTATAGAAGAAGTCGATTTTTAACTACTAATTATCCCTCAGTGATATTTCCCAATCCACCGTAGCCGAATCAAATATAGGGTGGTCACTATTCACGCAAATGAAGTTCTAAGTCCTCAGAGTTCGTAAAATGTTTTTTATGACTTAATAATTGGACTTTTTTTTAGATATTTCAAACTTAATATTTTATTAAACTATATTCTTCGAAATAATTATTCTGCATAATTTGTTCTTCACATGTTTATACAGTGGAACTCCGATTTAGCGGGAGAGTGCTAAATCTTTGTTCTTCTTACGACTGTCTTACGAAAAACAAAGGACATTAAACTGCTGCTAAATCGGAATTTTACTGTATGTTTACATGGTTACATGTGTTTCTTTTATGTAAGACTCAATAGTCTTAATGTAAAATAAATAATTTGATTGAAAAATCTTTCACATATGACAGTTATATATTGATATCTCAAAATGCTAACCTTCTCTTCGAAACCTGTTTAAAATTGAAAAATGTAAAATGCGAACGGGACGCCTTAATCTTTTTTAACTGTTATTTTTCGTCCTGTCTTCCATTTTTAGTACATTATTGTTTTATTGTACAGCAAGGTTTTTATTTTGGTTCTCACGGTTCCTTGGCCACTCTGCAGTCACCGGATCAGTAGAATCAACCAGGACAAACAGAAATAATTCTTCATTTACCATAATATCGTTCCCCATATTATGAAGAATTATTTCTGTTTGTCCTGGTTGATTCTACTGATCCGGTGTCTGCAGAGTGGCCAAGAAACCATGAGAACCAAAATAAAAACCGTGGAAGTATTGCCTACTACTAACTGTCAGTGTCTATTCAGTACTGACCCAGTACATAATACTGACCGTAATCTGTGAGTACTGAATCAGTACTGTCTATCGATGCATTGCCGATCACTACCTGTCAGTACCGTCTCAGCACCGAGCCAGTACTGGCAGAGTACATAACACCGACCGTAATTTATGAGAACTGAACCAGTACTGTCTATGGATGCATTGCCGATCACTATCTGTCAGTACCGTCTCAGTACCGAGTCAGTACTGGCCGAGTACATAACACTGACCGTAATTTGTGAGTACTGAATCAGTACTGTCTACCGATGCATTGCCGATCACTACCTGACAGTGCCGAGTCAGTACCGGGCAAGTACATACTGCCGACCCTCGACGCCAGTACTGTGCCGAAGTATATTGGCGTTTCATCCCAACGGTTTGCCGACGGCTGGCGCCAACGGCCGCCCGACGGTCGGCGGTACTGCGCCAGTACTGGCGCAGTACTGGCGCAGTACTGAGCCATTCGTCGATTTCTACATGGGTAGGAAAAGTGCCGCCGCCACATGGCGATTTTCGCAAAAGAACATATTAAAAACGGTAAAACAAAGATTGGCCAAAAAAGACTCGTGAATATTAACCTAATATTTATGAGTCTATTTTTTTGGAAGATTGAATCTTCGAAGCTTTGTTTTTTAATTGGGGGCACAAAGTAGGGTTAAGGTATGAGCTTATGTGCTAGTGGAGCACTGTTGGTAAGTAGTTTGGTCGCCGAGTCCTTCGTCTGCGTAACTCTTACCACGTAATTCGACCGAACTACTTGATTTGGTCGTAGAATTTACTGATTTCGTCAGTAGATTGAACAAAATTTTACCGTTATGGTTATTAGTATCCATCTGTAACTGAAAATGTTAGTATATTTCACTGACGATTTTCTAGTGCACACCTCACTTCTAATCTAAGGAGTCAGTTCACTCGTGATCGGTTACAATATGGTTATCTCAGTGCGAAGCGAAAAATTGCCGAAAAACCTCGATTGGCTGTCAATGTAATTTCCGCGAGGACGATCTCGGACTGAGAAAGTTTGCTCATCGCGGCTGTACACGATGGTATCACTTCGCTCGCGGCATGGCGTTGGATTAAAAACGTGTGTCGGATCCGGCTAGTCCGAGGCAGCGTGACGCACGCTGCCGCGGCAATTTGAGTTACCGAAAGTTCGGGCGCAGCAGCTCGCCAGGGTTGATGTAAAAATATCGAACTAAGTTGTGTCGCTTGGCCGGCATTTGTCAGGGAAATGGACGCCAAGTTGGATAATTTTTTAGCAATCTGTCAGTTGCATTTACTACTGCTCCGAATTGTTCGCAATTTTTGTCAGTCAGTTTTATTCGTCCACGCGTTTGACCGCATATCGAACATTTGTGACACGCCCCACGACTTTCTTCTTCCTTCTTTTATTTTCAATTAAAAAAAAGTTTCATTCTACTTGCCAATGGCATAAATGAAAACGAGATTTTGCGCGAAAATGCTGGATTTTTCCGGGGAACCAACAAAAGTCGCAAGGAGCGAAATGAGGAGGAAAAGCCCGAACGCTAAATAAATGGAACCAATATTATCGCCGAGCAATAGTGCGCTTAACGACGAGCCGTTCGGCGTATTTGCGTTCAATTTCGCGGCCCTGCCGCTGCATATCAGGGGACACGGCAGTGTCCCCGGCCAAGTACAAAAAAACTTGGCCGGAGGCACTACAGTGTAACCTTATCCCGAGTGAACAAATGGCTATTTTTGCCTACAAAAATTGGACAATCGACATTTTTAACATTTTAATTTTCCAATGGTAATATACAAAGCAGTTCCTTCGCTTTTATTTTTCAAAGAAGGTGATTTAATACATAATTTTCATATTTTAATATCCCATTTAATTTCAATTAGGTACACATTGCATTTTTATTTTTGAAACAATGCCATTAGATTGATTCGTGATGTTA
>JABFPB010002065.1:0-12683 GCA_022817645.1 Ceratoteleas bidentatus
TACTGAAACCGTATCTTATCAATGTATTCAACATACATTACTTTTACGGTATTTGTACCTTAATTCGATTTTACGGTACATGTACCGTAATTGGACTTCCGAAATTTTTAACAGTGTAGTGTAGATTATGTTGTAAATTGTTCAGTAGTAAACTCTTTCAGTTTACAGATTATATACCTGTTACTTTATTCAATATATTACTTTATTTATTATATTCAATGTTGCAAATTTTATAAATTTAAGAATTGTACAGTGTAACCACAGAACGGTCACATGATCCAATACATCTAAAATAAAAATAACTGATTCATTTCTGCATTATAAACAAAAAATATATTTTCTTTCTGCACATTGTATGTAATTCAGTTCAGCAGTTTTGAAAGAGACTTTCAGTTTCAGGAATATTATATTACTGTTCAATTTAACTGTTCAACTATTATCAATTTCTGTCATGACCCAATTCGTATCAACGAATTTTTAATCGTTTCATGTTGAGAAAACGTCAGTTCAGCGATTTAGCAAAAAAGCATTGTCCATTTTTTATTAATTAAACATTTCTCCTATTTATGAAGCTCCTCTTCACTTCAACTTCCCAACGAAAAGAAACAACGGAAAACTGATCCTCAACTAATCTCCTCGTCATCTCTCTCGAACCCTCCGTCGGAAACCTAAACATCAAGCACCTACGATCATCCCCCATAAAGTTGAAACAAAGCGATAAACCCAGACTCGCTAATCACGTGCCGTTTCGCGGCGCCTTTAACCCACCCGAGCGTCCCGAGACTTCATTACAGCCGAAATTTTGCGCCCCGCATTATCGCTGCATAATCACCGCGCATTTTGCCGCAACCGAAATTTTCGGTTTTCGAAAGGGTCGGGAAAGTTCGCCAACGAACGGACGCTGCAAAATTCACAATTTACACGCCATCCAATTAACCAGCTGCGCTGCATAATTTAGCCGCCCTCGGTGACCTTTTTCCACCGTTTTCCCCGGTTTTCGTCAACAAAAACGGCACGTCGCTTTTTCCACTCGCCATGACAACTGTCGTCGCACTTTTTCATTCAGTTATTAGCTCCGATCCAAGTCGCGATCAACAGACAAACAAACGACGCCCGAACTTTTTGCGCCGCGAACATTTAATCTGGAAACCAATCGGCGCGCCGCGGTCATCGCGGCGGCTTAATTAAAGATCCATTGCAAGTCCGCTCGCGATCACGTTAAATTGAATGCGGCCGGGTCACATCCGGTCTAATTAAGTTCGAACAAATGTAATCACATTTAGCGTTATAATAACCGCGCGCCCGCTGTGTTCCCGTTTTTTTCGATAAATACAGTTACAATGCCCCGCGATTTATTCAATCATCCGTTAATCGAATATACAGCGCGATTTAATTAAATTTTCTATTCCGTCTATTCAGCGGACCTCAATGCGCAAATCACGGCGAGCCGCTAATTTGAGAAACTCGTCGAGTCACGCGCGCTTTTTTCCGCGTCGACAGAGCCCCGGCTGATTAAATTATAAACGCTTGTTTTTCGCGCGCAACGATCACTGAGTGTTCGCCATTGAATGCGGTTCATTCATGGCCGAACTTGACTGCCTTATTTAAACCGCGAAAGGGGAATTAAGAAGTCTCATCTGTGACTAGAAGTTGGGGGAGTGGCGAAGAATTAAGGTGGTAGGAATTATGGTTGTAATTAAATCATTTATTGGAAGGAATGGTAGGTGTAGAGTATTTGTCATTTTACCGTAGAGGATTTTATTTTATGACAGTTTTACCGTTTAATATTTGAGAAAGAGCAAGAAGTTGGTAGCTACATTGTAAACAATCCTCTACCAAGATTACACCCTTTGGTGTAGACTCAATCAATTTTGACACCATTTGCTGAAAAATGGACACTATTTGGTGTATTCTCGTTCGATTTTATACTAAATAGTGTCTACAATAAAGTTAAAGTTGGCAGAGGATTTTTTAGTGCGGAGTAGAAAAACAAAACTCTTAAGGTACTTTGTACACCAAGGACTGAATATTTAGGGTGAGATGAACATACAAAAAATTACTAAAATTTTGAATTGATTATGTATTTTTGGTGATTTTGCACGTTTTCTTGATACCATTCAAATTTTACGTAATATTTATAAGTATAAACAAATGAAATCTAAATATTTGATAAATGTGTTTTTTGTTTATAAACTTGCAAATATAATCATTTATTTACACTTAAACTGCGATTATGCACTGAGAAAAATAATTCCTAAAAGCTGCAAAAACTTCGTATCTTTTACTTCGTATCTATACAATGTACGATATACGATATAATTCGTAAAGTGTACACATTTTTCATAGTTTTTACGAATTTCTTTTCTCAGAGTATCAGTTTACTTTGATTTTATTTTTTAATATTCCTTAACATTTATTAATTATTTATCAATCATATATTTTCAGTAGTACACGGTAAATTTTTGTCATTTTTCAGAGTATCAGTTTACTTTGATTTATTTTTTAATATTCCTTAACATTTATTAATTATTTATCAATCACATATTTTCAGTAGTATACGGTAAATTCTTGTCATTTTTCATTCTGTCAATTATAGAGCTTATAACTCTAGCTTAAAACCTATTTTATCTGAACATCGTAATTGAATTACGTAGAAATAAAACTTGCTTATAATAATGCAATGCTATTCTCATTTAAATCAATGTTAAAACATTGATTTTCAATACTTAATTTTTCGAGAACGAGACAGTAAAAATCATTGTATTTTATGTAAAAATACAAAAAAATTTTATGTATTTTTACATAAAATTTTGAAACGTTTAATCTTCATTTTCATTTTTTGTTTGAACGTTATTGAAATAAGAGATTTGTATGAATAATGTACGTTGAACAATTTATTTTATGCTAGTTTTCGAAATTGTAGAAACTTTTATGCACAAGAAGGCGACTATTTGTCTACTAATTTACTTTACAATTGCGATAATTAGATTGAAGTGGCGCCAAAAAATAAAATAATTGTTTTCCTAATATCTTCATTTCCGGCAAACTGATATACTGTTCTTTGAAGTGCAGAAATAATAAAAACTGTCTGATGTCTCGCCGAGTAATTCTACTTGAAATATTAACTCTCTATTAAATAAACTTTCATTGTTAACAAATTCATCTTTAATGAAATATCTTAATTTTTACGAAAAATAAACAAATTTCTTTAGATAAAACTTAAGGAGGTTGGGGCATGATGTTATTGCGGGAAAAGGATAGGTGAACTAAAGCGAAGAACAAATTCACGAAAACCTTCGAAATTAGCAGCGCAATGCCGAGAGACAAAGTTTACAAACTACCCTAATGAAAAAATCTATTAGAAACCAACACATAGAAGATAAACAAAATCCACATACAAATTATTTCCTATGCAAGAACAAATAAATACCAATCAATTAAATATGTATTTCCAGACGGGTCATAATATTACCTATTATAACCTATATAAACTGTGACAGATTTTGGACAAAAGCCGCATAGATCCAAGTAGTCAATTCCTACTGGTTTTTAATAGATGTTTTCAACAGGGTAAATAATTATTGACAATAACATTTATGATTATAAATATTTAAATAACCTTACATTTTAATGTTTCATATGTTATTTTTGCAATTTTAGCAAATTCATTGAGAGGATTTTTATCTGAATTTGAAAAAAATTAAGCAAATTTGTTTCTTTATATACATTGTACTTTAACATCTAAAAATATTTACATCAACTTTTTAAAAACTTTTCTCATTTGAAACAATAAACTTTAATACAAATTTTTCGTAAAACATCAATACAAATTTTTACTTAACAATGAATGAAATTGATTAATTAAGTAAAAATACTTTAAATCTAATTACGGTAGAACATTTTTCTCAATACCCGTCATGTTATCAATAACCCATTTACAATCTTCCAACCCGCCACAAAAACTAGTTCAAAATTACCATCTCTTTAAAACGCTATCAACCTTTTATTTGCCCATTAACCAGCAAAATCTTGATCCGATACCTCCATTTCAGCCAATTCACGTTTTGACACGCCGTATTTTCTGCCTCCAACCGCGAACCGTCCTCGAACCCTTCAGCGCAACTTATTCGCGAATCAATAATGCATTACCCGGACGCCTTCCTTATTTGTCTTCGCTCTTAATATAATTATCGCCCGGAATCCGAGTGCATGAATAACCGCCCGATTCACGTAGCAATTGACCCGGCGTGCGTCTTCGTTGCCAAGTCTTGGTGGCGCTCGAGTTTGATAATCGAATTGCTCTTTTCGGGGTACGGCGACTCCCTGCGGCGAGGCCGGTGGCACGCGCCGCAGGGGAGATTATGTGTGCGCGTACATATGCTCACTCGTTGCTCAGTCAATTAAATTAGTTTACAAGGCTGGCCAGCGCTTGTGCATAATCCCCGCCTCGTTCGCCAGATTAGGATTATGTTCCATGTTATTGAACATTGCCATTGGTAATAGGATCGCCGGCTAATTCTTGCTCTTATTATACGCGGCTATCGTTTTTCATATTTCATGAGGATTTGCTGGGTCAGCATGGCGAGAGCGCGGCGTGATTAAAAAGCAGTTGACTTTTTGGAGCAGGTGGATGTGGGTGGCTGGATCTAATCTCTCCAGAGCTGTTTATAGAATGTTCAAATAGGTTCATTCAACGAAGGATTTGGCTAAAATAATTTTATGCGAAATAGTTCAATGAATTATATTTCCATGTCTTAGTTGTTTCTTTGAGAAGAAAAATTTAAGATGAAGCATTTCTTGTCTGACAAGTTTGTTTGGATAACTTTCCATTTTGGAGATTTATTTGTAATAATAGATTTAAATAGTTATGGTCATTTATTATTTTATTGATGGTAACCATTATTGAATTATTTTATTATTTTATTTGAATTATGATTTCCAGAAGTTGCGTTTATAATTGTAGTCCTCGTTTAAGTAAAACGAACAATTGTTATTTATACGATTCTTTATTTTTAACTGTGACATTTTATCTAATGCCCGTCCCGTCCATCTTGCAAAAAAGCTGCTAAGTTCGTCACCTAGTTTCAGTAGACGTTTCGACGCTGTCGCGCGAAAATCAGAAACGACCTATCGACGGTGTTTATTGTTTTTGCTAAAGTATTAAATATTCGTAAAATCTTGGCTCGAGCTTCGCCAACGTCTTGCGCCCTTTTGCTCATATGAATCTTTAATTCCGAAATTGACGACGAAAATTTCGGTCAAGACAGATTCGGACGCGAGTCGCAATTAAACTTGGCGAGAAGTTTGACAAATTGTGACACCTGCGTTCCGGTGATGAAAAATATAGGAATGGCGACTGCGATATTGACGGGTCGTTTGAGTGGAAACGTACAAAGGTCGGAACAGTGGCGCCATCCAAAATTCAGACCTAACTGGGTTGAGTTGGTTACATTTATAGCGTACTTCAGATCCGGTCAATGTAATTAGGTCGATTGACTTATCAAAATTAGTCTTGTAATTGAAAAATAATTTTCGTGGTTTTTCGTCATATGATGGCAAAAAAGTTAAGTTACACTAAAGATAGAAATCATTTTTCTTGAAACAGTCTTATTTCAAGGTTTACATGGTATATTACGTATTAACGGATTTTATTTACAATGTAAATTTTTACGTAAATGAATTTATTCGATTTTACACATTTGGAATGTTTATCAGTTAATTAGTAGTAAAGTTTTTGTGAGAAAGGTAATTGAAGATGTTATGTAAAATAAGGAATTACAGAGTTACAATAAGAATTATGAATCTTAATAATTTACATTATTAAAAACCTTTTAATCGAAATAAAATAAAATCAATCAAAAACTTATTATAAAGTTTTGAATATTGAACAAAAATGAATAAAAAATATCACAATTTGCTGAAAATTATTTTTAGAAGAGTCACTTTTTTCCACTCTTCACTATACTCAAATGAATCTCTCGAATTCTCGCCAGACTACGAAAAAACATCAGAAGTGAATTTGTAATTCATATAACTCTTTCCAGACTATGACATTAAGAATTAATATAATTTCTACAAAAAAGGATAAAATTAACATTATTAATAATCAAATCAAAAGTGGAACATTATTAATATTTTAATAATTTTTAATATTTTCTGATATTTCCCATATTTGGTTTGTCACACAAACATCAAAAAAATTAATTACTTATATGCATTACTTATATGCAAAATCAAATGTTCGTGTTGTCAAAATACTAATCCACAAATTATTTCTCTGTAGGATAAGGATTCGCCAACAAAATGTCGAAAAATGTTGAGACTAACCATGAAGAAGTCTATTCTTAAACAATTTTAATGAGAAAATGTCCATAAACTTTTGAAGAGTAGATTTTTCACGGCCACTCTGAACAGCAGATTTTTTCTTCCGAACCAACGACTTACAGACTAAACAGTTTCCCTATTTTTCATTAAATATCTTTTTTTATATTTAATATTAGTGTTTAAATAATATCTTTAGCGCAACTTTCCTCTCAGAGTACCCTTTACTCTTCCCGTACGGTACTTCTTTGACCCCCAAATCCTAACATCAGTAACCCTTAACCCTCCCCCAAACAATTTAAAATCCTCCTCGTCATCGTCGCGACTCCCAATTAACCGCTCTCGCAGTGAAAAATGCACCGGCCTCGCAATGTTGTTCCACATTCGGTCGTTTTGCCATCCATCCGGCCCGTATCAAACGCTCTGAATAATGTATGTGCCGCTCAAGTTACGTTATTCCCGGCGAATTTCTTTCGCCGATGCCGGGCACTGCCCCAGACGCGGCGCGCCAAAGGTGGAATCGACATTCGGCTGGTCCCCGGATGGCGTTGTAGTTACGTCGGAATTGCGGAGGGTGTCTTGATGGCAAAACACGAAGTGGCCGAGGGGCTCGTCGGAGCCCCGCAGAGAGCCGCGCAATATTTCATCATTATGCCGACACGATGGTAGGGTTAGCTGGGTCCCTCGCCCGGTCGCGCTTCCAGCCCGCATACGAAACTCGTTACATGCAAGCGTGAACACAACTCGTGTCACGCGAACGCAAACGTTATTGAATTCGTCAACGGCGGAAAACAGACTTTATGCGACACTTAATGCCACGCCATCTGTGAGACAGGTCCGGTACTGGGGTCGCGGAATCGGGAGGACCTTCCACTTCTATGAAAGTGGAAGGCCTTCTGAAGGTGGAGGTGTATGATTCGAGGCAGATCTTCATGGGACTATTTGGGGGTAGGGGGGAAGGTGATCGAGTTGGATTCTGGAGGGTCATTGAACTTTGGGGTGAACACCTTACATGAGAAAACGATGTGGGACTGAATATGTTGAATGGAGCAGCTTGTTGGGTGGTCGTGAAAACAATGTAAATATTGTGATAAGGTCTGCACTTGTCGTTTTTAGATGAAAACGTAGTATCAGCGGTGTATTGTGTGATATTGAAGGGAGATTGTTGCTGAAGGTCTGTTGGATGGATGGTAGCTAAGATGGTACTTGTTTGAGTGGATATACAATTTTAGTGATTGTGATGGTTGGTATGAAGGTGTTTAACAAAGTTATCTATTCGGCTAAAGTACACTGTTAAATATCCGACTGCGAGAAGCTAAATTTGATCGTCACAAATGGAAATTCATCTTAATACATCTCCAAAAGAATGTCTGATTGTGTGGAACAGAAAATCTTCTTCAAAATAATTGTACTTGGCCAGAGATACTATCGTGACTTTTGATGATAAAGCTGTAATGACTTGTTGTAGTGGTTAGAATGTATGTTGTTTTTCTTCTCGAGTGGTTTTCTTACACTCTAAGAACAACTGTCTTGAGTCAAGAAAAACTGTCTTGATCCATGACAGACTTTCTTGGTTCAAGAAAAAATATCTTGACCTAAGAGAGTTGTTCTTAAAGTGTAGAGTTGGACGATGGCTGTTGAGTGGATGAAGTTTTCGAATTGATAAATTATTGTTAAATTATTTTCTAGAATGGTTGTATCGAGATTTTATACGAGAGGGTAAGAGATGAACTTGAATTTTGTATTAATATTATAAAATATCAATGTCTGACCATTTTTCGATCAAACTTATCATAATGAGAAAATAATCTCAAAAATGAATTGTCTATGTATGTGCAAATGTATTTGACAATGTATTAATGTAGTACTAGTATTTTGGTAGTATAATAATTATGACACTGAATAAAATATTAAAAACGTTAAGTGAGTATTCTTTGATAATGTGTATAATGCATCGATACATCCCTTAAAAACAAGATGAGCTTGTATTTAAACCTTAAAAATTGCCACAATGTAAAAAAGTTAATTGACTAGTTTTACTGTCCTTTCGTGTCACTTGTAACTTTATTTTACGATTTCTCGATAACTAAACTGTCAATCGTGTTCAAACTCGGTTTCGGCTAATATTATAAACTTGAATGTAGATAGTTTATTTTTATTGTACACTGATAAAAATATTCCGCAATTCTTCCATTTAAGCGTCACCCATATCAAGTCTCCATAAACGTAATGTTATGCCTCATTAAATTCCCAATGATAAATTCGATAAATTCTGATTACGTACTGATCATAATGTTCTGTTCTAATGTAAAACAAACTGACGGTGTGACGTTATTCTTCAAATAATCCTCCTATACCCTCGACTGCGATTCTGCGTTAAAGGATAGATACGGCATTTTAAAATTAAGTCTAACAGCTGATTGATTTATACTGGCATAAGTTAATAAAGATGCTATTACAACATTTACGATAATGCACGTAGCAAAATCGATGAGGGGTAGCGAGTTTAAAAGATTCTACGACGAAAAATAAAGGCTGCCGGGTTCAATGGATGACGTCATTATTTTAACGATTATCGGTGCGTTTTCTCATTCGGCGTTTCCCCTAATTTTTTGCGCGCATATGGCATGTAAAATGGCCTTCGCGTGTATAACCGTGAAACTCGCAACTTTATGGCGAATTTGTCAATTCTTTCCGGTGCGGCACGAGCGGCTTGGTTGCACTTGTCACCATGCAGTGTCCAATTTTACGTGGATATAACGATACATTCAGCTGCCATATACCGCTGAAAAACAACTGTCCCAGTTGCGCAACACTTATTACCTATTTTCGAATGTTATTCCGATGAAAATCGTTGGCGCGACCGGTAAAAATAGATCCTGCAAAAATAATTGGCCTAAAAATTATTACCTTTTGTTTGCACGTTGAAGTAAACTTGAAATATGTTTTCACAAACTGCTATTTTCATTTTGTTTGCCCAACTTCTTGACATCCAAACCAAAACATTTTTAGACGCAAATCAGTCAACGTCAAACAATTTCGATTTTCTACAACAACAATTTTAATGTCTACCTAATGGCATTCGAGATCTATCTATCAGACAATTTTAGATCAAAATACAACTCTAACCAAACTTTTTGGTTAATCTAACCAACCTTTCCATTATCCAACTAAACGATTTCGTAAAACGACTAAAATGTTTTATTGCCCCATATCGACCAATGTTTCATTTTCCACCAACCACATTAACCCGCCTTAATCACCGTCGCTCCTGACTTTTCTCAACAAACAAAACTGATTTATATCCTTCCATTTTCTGGCGTTACCTACAAACACACCAGCCCATATGCGACATATTCCGGCGCTGCTCATTTCGGGCATTGTGCTCGCCCGAGACGCAAAGTGGAGACAATTATAATCTAATATATGATAGCAAATCTATTCTACAATAGTAAGATGGGTATCAATTCAGACTCACAAAGAGGTGTGATTGTACCTGATGATGTGACCGATTGTTTGGATGGGGGGTCGGCATATGGGCCCCGTGATGGTAGACAGACACGGGGTCATGCTTCAAAGGCATCGGCGTGCTACCGTTATGCTTCCCCAAGCCTTCCAAAGCCTCGGCTCGCGAAAGTAGGCCATCCTGCAGTCCACTGTTCAGTCCCCCAAACAAGTCACCCTGCAAAAACCCACAACAATATATTTATTACTTGCTTTCAAAGCTATTGTCCCCGGTTATTAATATTCAAACCGCCCCGCTCATTCGATTACGAAATGAGATACGGGCGAACAAGTTGTAGTACAAGAAAATGATCTGCACACTTTGTTTTCACATTCAAGGGGAACAATGAGGATCGGATGAGTTTTTTTATTAGCTTTGTTAACTATTTTTGGAGTTGTAAATAGATGTTAGCAGATGTTATAGCAGATAATTGTTTTAGAGGATAAAAATTATTTGAATCAATTGCAATGTTGTTCCAGGAAGATCAATAGTGTAGAGTTTAATTCAATTAAAAATCGTTAGTTTTCATTGTATAACTGTTATTAATCATTTAAGAAATTAAATTACGGATTTGATTTTATTCTGTTTGACAAAATAAAATAAAATCATCCTCCGCTTGAAATACAATTTAGAGAGTGGAAATGATCGAAGTTCATATTTAATTCAATTTGTCCGAAAAATATGCTAAATTTGCGAATGTTTCCTATTTTTACCGCCGGAAATTACTTACAAGAGAAAAACATACTTTTTGTCCCAATCGGTAAAATAGTATTGACGTAACCCTTAATTTTATTATTGAGACAACTAATTCAATCGAATGTATCGTTTCGTTTTTCTATAGAGAAATTAACAGATTGTTCCTTTTTCGGACATTTACGTGTTGTTTTTGTTTAACGCAAATTGGTATTATTGAAGTGTGCTTGATCAGAATGAACATCGATTGCATACACCGTGTTTGCTGTCATAGATATAAAGAAGTGCGGAAGTAAGTGAAGGAATGACACAAACCCGATATTTTTTACTACAACTTTAAATTGAAAATGTAGACAAGTTTTTGTTATAAACAATGACCGCTGCTTACTATATCTGGTTCATAGTTTTACGCCTACCGACAAAGCAGAAAATGATGCTAAATACTAAGTATGAGAAAAAGGGAAAAAATTATTAAAAATTTCAAAACACATTGCATAGTCTTAAAAGATTTATTTACTTGCAGGGGTGTCTCTCAATTACAATCGGCAGTCACTGAATCAAAAAAACAGCGGGGCTTTTAAGTACCCAAAAGCACATGAATTATTTATAAACTAATTTATTCATAGAAACAGCCCCTACCGCTTTCAGTGACAGCTCCACTCATTTCGATTTTCGTCACTTATCGGAAAACGGTCTAATTTTGATAAAACATGACGTGCCGCTATAACTTGATTGATCACTAATATACCCGAACAATCATCAAATTTCACGAATGCCAAAAAAACGCAGTTCCTAATCCCGTATTTTCACTGTCAGGTGACTTTGAAAATAAACTCGTCGAAATCCCATTTTTTGACATGCTACGAATCGCGCATTTTCTATTAGTGCAGTCGAACGATTAACACTTCCATACTTTTACAATAAAATTGTATTAAATTTCAAACTACCTTTGTCAATTAAAATTGACGTTCTTAATTGCTCGTTGAACTTATCTATAATTCATCCATACAGTGCAAGCAAGAATTTACACGACGCGAAGTTCGCAACTTATTCTAACCTCAAATGTCACTTCGACTGAGCTTACTAAACTCCGCTTAGTTCAACGGTAATTATAAATTTCATATTAGTACGTCCTACGTACCAGTCATTGCACAATACTTTTGAAGAATAAATTTATAAATTCGCGATAATCCCCCCTCCGAAAACAAAAAATTTCCAAAAAACTGAACCGATCTATAAAAAGTAGCCTCCGGAAAACCTTAAACTCCGAGCCAACCGCAAAAACTGCCACGAAAAAATGCCGCCTGAAAAGCGCCGAACGAACCCTTTGAAAAAAATCGATTCGCATCGCAAACTCCCGTATTCTGCATTATTCCGACCATTCAGCGCGCTCGCCAACGCAAATGACAGAAAGTTTCGCGAACTTGTCTTAAATTTGCAAACAATTTTATCAGAGCTCAACCGAACACTTGTTACAAAACGACTCTCGCATTGGCATGCATTTCACATCGGGCTTTCAATATTTGAGTAGCATCATCAAAAAGACACACCGCTTATGAGGCGCCAGGCCGCCGGGGTTCAACTGTAATTCGTTTTAAGGTGCTTCTCCTGCTTGTTCATTCAAAAGTTAATGACTGTTTTTGATGCGAGCGATTTAGGTATTTCTTATGCTAATAATAATAGTTTTAGTATTTACAAGCAATTTTTTAACAAATATTCTCCATTTTTAAAAAAGATAGATTTTGATTTAAACAAATTTGAAATATTTGCTTGTTGTTTACCATCTGCTGTTTGATTAATTTTTTTTGCTTTCATATGCGTGCTCTTCACATTTATTTTTAATAAACTCTGTTTACAATGAGAATAACTTTTTTTCGTGTGCTGTTATTTTTTATATTCTCAGTATGAGGTGAGCCTCATACTGCAAAATTATGAAATCATCGGATATTTATTTTTATTTGGGAATGGTTAAATAGCAAATAAATTAACGGGTTTAAAATAATCAAAAAAATATCACAATCGCCAACCCGAATGTGATTTCCTTACATAGAATGAACGAACAACACGACATTGATTGGGACAAGGTTGAAGTTTTGGATGTTGAAAGTAATCTTTCCAAAAGGCTAATCTCAGAAATGTTACATATAAAATGTAATAGTCAAAC
>JABFPB010002066.1:0-21811 GCA_022817645.1 Ceratoteleas bidentatus
GAACCTACGTGGAATCTACGTGCAAATGTTCCTCCGCGTAGAATCCACGTGGATTCAATGTTCGATGTCTGTACGGGATTCTTCTATTAAGTTTATCTTCAATAGCTTTTTAATTTGAGTCTCTATTTCTTTTTTGTCTCCAATCTGTATGGATGTTTATAGCAGTACTTGTCCATTATCAAATCAATTTGCGCTTCATAATTTTGTACAGAGCTGGTATCATATTTATCTTTTGTAAATACTGGTTTATATTTTTCAATTAATTTATCAATCTCTGATTGTTTATTTAAATCTAAATGATTTATTAAAATTTCAAATTTATCATGAATTTGTCAGGAATATTGACATTTTTGTTTTTTCCTTCTTCCTCTGATGGATTGTAATATTGTGTTAATTAAAAATTCTTCAATTTAAATTCTTTTATACAATCCAGACCAGTAGTTTTATTTACAAGTATAAAAACATATACATTTTTTACTTTCCCAACATTGTATACAGTCGTCTGGTTCCTCCTGTGCTTTCCATTTAAGTAAATTGAATCTTACTTATCACAATTTTTACTAGGACATTGTTCACCATGTATGAGTTTCCAGACAGACTAAATCCGAGCAAAAAATGAATCGCCGTCGTGAATGATATTATTTTATCCCACAGACTATTCGTAAACAGTTTCCGAGGCATCGGTCACAGCCTTAATAACCGGCGCCGACGTCGGCATTGCGAAGCCGCCGTCAGGTGAGCGCAGTAATCTTTCAAATATAGCTCGGCGTTTTCATTCGCGTCCTTTTTCGTCGTGCAACGCCAGAAATGCATAATTACAGTCGAAGGCGTCTCAGCGTCTTTGCTCGAAAGACGTTTTTTTCCCCCGGCGAGAAGCGCTCGAAACTTGCCAAGTTCATTCTAAGCGCGATGCGGCAAAAACGGAATTAAGCGGCGCCACATTCACTCGATATTTCTTTCATAAAGCTTACAAAAATGCTTCATAAAACATACCGCCACTGTTTCGACGGATTCTTTTTCACTTCGAGCGTTCATAACTTGTAACATTCTCGTTTTCCAATTCAATGTTTCAAATTGAGCTTTACTTTTACGACGGGGAAAGTGTCGGTTTAAACAGAATATTAAAAGCTATTATATTTAAAACCTCGGTCTCGTAATGTTTAAACAACGAAAGGAAATGATAAAGCAAATGCGTAAATCAGTTGAGGCACAATGCAGAACAAGCAACAAATCGAAAGTTGGGAAACGAGAACAAGCGAAAGAAACTTCGTCACATTAAAAACTGGCAACATCAAAGGTCAGGCGATTAACTTTTTAGCAATTATTCACGAACTAGCGGGCGAAATGAAAAACCATGCAATCGCAATTATGCATTTCCGCCCCCCGCGAAAAAGTTTCACATACAGGTGCCGCATAAACATCGAGCAGTGACAGCTTTGCACGTAAAAAATTGCACGTCATTGCGCTTTTCAACGTCATGTCAATATAGATTTCCATAAAAAATGCACCGGTTTTTGCGTGCGTTTTACCTCGCAAACACACCCCCGCATCATTTCAATGCCGTTTTATATCTTACATAAACACTTCCTGTTCGAAGTTTAATCAATCGCAATAAAATACGATGAGACATTCACGTTTGTTCCGTTTAAAAAGCAACTTTTCGACCACTTCTGCTCTTCGAACTTTGTTGCTACAAAGTTAATCGCGAAGTTCGTAAAAATACGAGTTAGACAGTTGTGCGTTTTTTGAATTAAAATATCCAAAATTGTTGAACTTGGTTGAAAATTGCTCTCCAAACTGGATTGCACATTTTAATGTCAAAGCCGTGAAATTATCAACTCTCGAAGACCCTCGCGAAAATTGTGCCTCGGCTACCACGTGAGAAAGCGTTCCCCTGCCAATTACTAGCTTATAAATTACGATCATACTCATCGGCCGAAAAATTCAATTCCAATCACAGCCCACCAATCAAATCGAATTGACCTCTCCCCGGCATCAATCATCATAAATCATCGCCTTCGCGGCGCTAGATGGCATGTCGATGTTTTTGCTCGGAACAACAACAAATTGTCCGGGGATTATACGTCTCGCAGAAGCGATCCGCTTAATAAACGAACATGCCGCGTTTGGCGAAACAATTTAACGCAATTATCGTGATTGAATGGATCGCAATTTCGGGGACTGATGGGTGCGCGCATTCGTCCACACAAAGTCTGTTACATTGCTAGGACGACAATTAGCCGGCTACGATTATAAAAGCCGACCGATTTCAAGATCTAGTCGACGACCGTTATTTAGTCAGTTTAATCAATTGTCAATACAAACGTGTATTACAAATATTTGATGCTTACCACAAACAGTGGTTGTAATGAGGATCTGCCAGTTACCTTCAGAAAATCAAATTTAGAAACAATCAGATAATTAATAAGTTTAGCAAATCTTGGATATTTAATGTTATATATGACAATTAATAAAATAATTATAAAGATTTGTAGAAGTGGAGGATATACGAACAGGATGCTAAACGATTAGCCACAGTTTGACTCGTGTTAATAAATTAAGTTTAAAATGTGAATATCCAATAAATTCAGAAATATGAAGGAGACCGGTCTTTATCCAATTAATTATTCTAACTAAAATGAAACAGTATTTAGAAAAGATTAGGTACTCATTTGACTTAACTGCATTGTAACAACTTCCTCAAACCAAACTGCCCTACTAAAAGACTTTTCTTAACAATATTCGCAAATTAGAGAAAAAGTCTGATTTCGGAAGCAGCGTTTCTGATTCTCCCGGAAACATCGCAAATCTTGGTGCCTAATTGAAACGGGACAAAGAGCCGATCGAAAAGTGAATAGCACTTTTCATCGCGGGCTCCATTTGAATATAAGCTCGTCGTTAAAATTCTTTTCTCGCGCACTTCGTTAAGGCGAACAATTGTGATTCGAGTAGGACGGCGTCGGACAATTGGCGCGCAACAAAATCAATCCATCGCAAATTTCTTGGCCGCCCCCGGCAACGCGTGCCAAAAATGCTAGAAGTTGAGCAACGTGGCGTCCGATCGCGACCTCCCTCGCATACATCTTTGATCGGTAATCAAAGTTGCAAAGCGATTCCATCAAACTTTCAGCCGCTCGCGCGTTTAGCGGTGAACGGGCCAAGTTATAAAAGTAATTAATAAAAATGAAGCGCCTTTTTCGGTTCGACGGCTCGATTTTCATGCGCGCCCCATGAATTATTCAACCGCAGGCTCGTGCCGTTTATTTTTAATATCGTGTCATTACAGTTTGACGAACAAATTTGCGCTTGCAAAGCTAATGACTTTCGGTTTGATATTGATACGAAATGAATATTTTTGTGAGCTAATGCAGCGAATGAAGAATTTTCGGCACGCTCGCATAGCAATCGAAAAAATCGTTGCATATTGCACGTGCACTGCGAACTTGGAAATAGTTTCGCTCACGAAATGTGTAATATTTAGCTGCAACAAAACAGTTAATAAACTCTCTCAAAACGTGCGTTTTCTCTTTAGTTTAAACCGATTACCGATTACGTTGCTCGCGAAGCCGCTAAACAACTACGGTGCCTTTCTTCGAAACTCAAATAACTCCGGGTAAAGCTTTCACTTCGTTGTGAAACGAAAACTAAGAATTATTTGTCTAACAAATCTCTTTGTTAGTTATTTAACAAACGTGCTTTTTTATCTTTCGACAGTCTTCTAACTTTTAAATCAGTTTAACGTTTTACTCAGAATATCATGAATGGCAAAAATGATTCTCCAAGAAGTCGTAAATTTTTGTTCTTCATATTCAGATTCATAAGGGACATTCTTTGTCAAAACGGACAAAATTTTGCCGACCCTCTCCGAATTGGCTGAAAATGGGTTAACTGGTCCCTTCTGATGTAAAAATGACAAGAAGAAAGGACCTAGAGCTCACAGTGAAGTTTTTTTAATATATCGTTTTTCACCCGATTATGGTGATTTTGTCAAACTTTAGCATATTTTGCCGGCAAAAACGTTTGATTAACCTGTTATATGGGAAAATTTAGTATATTTGGTATCTATTGTAACATATATACTGCTTTTGAGCCTGTCGCGACCGTACAAGGTCATTTACACGGCCAATTCATCAAAAAATGGACCTAAACTTAAAAACTTAATGGAGAACACTTAAGGCCAAATCCAAAGCAAAGAGATAGTTAGAATTAGCGATTTGGCGCGAAAACGAATTTTTTGATAATTAAAAGGAAAGTAGTAATCGAATGCTGGTTTTCTGACCTTTCCGACATTTTGCATTAAAATTCGCGTCTTTTGAACTAATTTTTGATAATTTTCGATAAAGCATTTGCAAAAAAGATGTGTTTCTGTTTTCGAGCTGACTTCTAACCTAAGACACAAACTCCGAAAAACAAAAACACGATTTTCTTGAACATGCGTTGTTCAAAATGATCGAATTTTGGTTCAAAACACACAGATTTAATGCAGAATGTCGGAAAAGTCAGAAAATCATTATTCGATTACTGCTTTCATTTTAATTAATAAAAAATCCTTTTTCCGTCAAATCGCGAATTCAAACTTCGGCTATCGATTCGACATCACCTTAAAGTGTTTCAATGTTAAACCTTATGGAGAACACTTAAAGTGTTCTTCAGAGAACGCTTTCAAAACACTTGTTTTTATAGTGCTATTGCCGCGGAGTGAAAGTATTTTTAATGACTTCTATTCTCCAACACAATTACTGTATAAAATTGGTTCATTAAATTTGCCTGCACTGAAATACAGTAGCGGATCCAGGATGTTGTAGATAAAGATATAAAACATTTGAATGTGCAAAACAAACAAAGAAAACTAGGGGGGCCATAGTCCCCCGGTCACTATCTTTGTTTATTTTAGATCTTTAAATGTTTTGCATCTTTATCAAAGCATAGAGATCCTAGATCTGCTACTGCTGAAATAATGTTTTCCACTACTCAAATTATTCACATTAAACAATTGTGAACGTAGAGATGAAATGCGTTTTTTCTTCCAATGTGATTGAATAAACCATTTAAAAATAAATTCAGATTCATACCGCTATAATGTGTTTTACAAAATTCAGGAACCTTTTTGCACTGCAGGAATTGTGTTTGCCGAAAAAGTGATTACACCCAGCGAGAGAACATTTTTCCGAAACGATAATTTGAGAATCAAGCAAATTGTGTTGAATTATTCCCTAACAATTTTTCTTAAACTATGTCAAATTTTATCCAACCAACAATTAATTCATGTAGCTAAGGAACCTCCTTAATATCATTCCTCTCTGATATTAAGGAGGAGAACCCTGCAACTTCTGCAAAACAGCAAGCGGCAAGTTCAATTAAGTGTTTTTACCGTCTTTTTACCATGAATTTTCCCCGCCACCTCTCTCCGCCATACATAATCCTATTTAAACGTCGTACTTCAACCGAAATCCCGCGAGTCCATCAAAAAAGGCCCGTGCCAGGGGAGAGCGCGTACATCCCTTAATCTGCGACGCGGTTTATCGCGGCCATTTGCTGGATCCAAAATAATCGCGATAAGTGGGTCAGCCAGCCTATAATTTGCGCGCCGTAACCCCTTGGCACCCGCAACCAACTAGACGTTTATTTACGAGTTGGTGCGCGGACTTTATGAGCATGTCGATAACTCCGCATGGGGTTCGTTTCGCGACTGCCAGCGGCAGATTGCAAGCAGTGCGGGGTATCGTCGAACCCCGCCTCGGGGTCCGACGATACCCCGCACTGCTTGCAATCGTCGAACCCCGCCTCGGGGTCCGACGATACCCCGCACTGCTTGCAATCTGCCCCGGCGATTTTATCGGTCGGATCGCCCGATAAAAGCGCGCGCGTTCGCGACTCCAGCGCTGCGCCTTTTACGGCCCTCGAGCGTCTTCCGCCGCGCTCTTTTTGCCCAGCAAACATTCAAATTTACATCGACGATAAATTTTTTTATCGCGATCGACAAATTACGTTGACCCGGCGATCCTTATTTACGGCCGCGCGCGTGATTTATCGCGTTTTTACGGCGCTTTTGGTTTCGCGCCACATTTATGGCTTATCGATTCGAGTGCGTTTTAAACGCGTCCGTTCGGCCGCTCAAGTGGCTCGTTTTCGTTTTGACAACAACCGATTTATCGCGCTCGAAGGCACCCGCAAGTGTGTCGGCGCGAAAGTCGCTCCCGACTTCGCGAAACCACTTTTTGTTGCCAAAATAGATAATAATGAACGGTCCAGTACTGGAAACCGTCAGCCGATAGTTGGTTAATGGTTAGCGTGAAACGCAGGTTTTGTAGCAACCTAGTGTTATAAGTTACTAGAAAAATGGAAACACTAGATTTTGAAGTACTCTCGACCATTTGTCGGTAGATGGTCACCTCACGATGGGCGCGAAAAAATTTTTTTTATCCCGAAATTGCGCAATCGTCAATCGCAATTGCCGACGTCAGACCTGGGCCAATGTTGGTATGATTGATGAACACCGGCCGACAATACTGGCAGTTAGCTGCCAGAATTATGCCAACGTTGGCCCAACTAATGAGTATTGGCAGACGGTTGGGTTTCGTGAAAACACGCCAACAACTTGTTATTACGAGGCAATCGACGAGCGCATCAATCATGAAACGTAATTTCATTTTGCTGGAAAGGTACGAACAAGTTGAAGATAGCGCTTCTCAATTTACCGCCGAGCCGTTATCGTCGAAAAATCGGACATACTAATTTCAATTTTTCTAACGATATCATTGCCGACGCTCGTTATCGGGACGCGGTGGCCGGCGAAAAAATCGGCCGCACGAACGAGAAACGCGAGCGCGAACGTATTAGCTACGACTTTATAAATGTAAGATAAATTTACGCCAAGCTGAAACGCGAACCGGTAAGCGTGCCCGGGCGAAAGATAAGTAGATACCGACGTGATCAACTGGTTTATTTCGTGCGAGCGAGCCGCGCTTGATCCCGGAAACGAGCCGGATCGCGAGTCGCGTTCCTGCCGGATTACACGGCATTCGAGTTATTTGTTTCGAATAGTCGAAGATTATGAGAAACCCGGCTGCAAAAATAGTCGGTAACATAAATTCTCGGCTAATCGGAGCCGACTGCGATTTAAGACGACGATAAAGCCCCGATTCCGCGTTATTAAACAATAGTGTCTCTTTTCCCTTTACGCTTTTAATCGCAATTTTCACGGCGAACTTTCTAACGGACCGGAAAACGCTTTTCATTCTTTCGAAAATTCTGCATGAAACCGTCGAGGTATGAAACATTAACGGAAAGTTGGAAATAACGATTTTGATACCACTCAAATTACCAGGTTATTTTTTCTCCTTCTCTGGTTCAGAAACCTCTTAATCCACTCAAATAAAAGCCCGTTCATTCTTCCGGGTTTCGGCTAACAGTTAAGTAACATTTCATTTCGCAGTCGTTACTTTTAGAATTTAATTATTACGCGAAACCGGATTGCACGAGTAATCGTCCGGCGTAACATAAATTCTTAGTTAATCGAACTGAAATAAAACGCACGAGGACGAACTAAATGCGTATAAACGGCATAGAAACAAATTTTATGATGTTTTAAAGGAAAATTAGATCTGAGTTTTATCAATTGAGCAAAATCGTGCGCAATAACTCGGGTTATTTACAACACCGCGTTGACTTTGGCGAGCACTTTTTCACGGGGTGTCGTGTGGATCGGGCGTCAATTAATCAAGCCGTAATTGAATAATAAATACAAATTTAAAAGACTGTCCCGTCGAACAATATTTCATTAGTCATGAAACGCTAATTAATTGTCGAACGTGAAATTACACTCGGGATAAACGAATTTCGAATAATCAATTTACTTTTGCGCTATTTTCCACTATGTCGCTTTGCCATTTCCAAATCAATATTCCATTCAATCGTAATGCGAAAAAAACTAAAAAGTTAACCTTGGTTATTTCATTTCACTGCAAAAACAATCTCGACTATTCGCGGCGTTAAATTTAGAAATTGGTGCTGGAGTTTGTCGCGTTGCACGTGTTCGGTAATTATCGTGCGAATCGATCAACTACCCAATAAAACCGTTTAACGAAATCTCAAGGATGCTCTTGAGCTCGTGTTATCGAAAGCTTTTGCCGAAAAGCGAGCCACGGATTTAACGTTACATAATGTCACGTACCGCAAGAACAGCCTCACCCGAGAATCCCCCCGTTTTTACAAAAATTCCGCGTTGAAAAATCGCGCACGATTTTCGAAATTTCAAGCGACTTTTTTCCGTGTTTCTCGTGAATTATTGCGGCATATTGAGTGCTGCGGAATGCGAACGGAGGGTTGTTCCCGACTAATAGTCATTTTTTATTTATTTCAGGTGACATAGAAATATTAGCATACTTTTTCGGCCCAATTGGCGTGCTTTTGGCAGTGAATCTTCTCTTTTTCGCGGCGACAGCGCGGGAACTCACTTGCGGGCTCTGGAAAGGAGAATTCGTCAAGAGCACAAATGAGAGGTAAACATTTCTTCCTGTTATAATTCTCACCACTTTTATTATGTTTTTCTGATAAATTAAACCGCCTTTCCCAAGCATAAAAAATCAAATCGCTCAGAAATGGTTTGGTCATTATTGACCCAAAACTATATTGGTCCAGTTCTAGGCTGCATATTTTGTTTAGTTTTGTTATCGTCGAGCCAGTGATGGCATTTTCATTTTTCCGTCTGGGATGCAACGAATCACGCAAACAAATTTGCTTGATATCATTCGTTATTGAGCATTGAAACGTGAAATCAAAATACGCTACGTTTCTCTATCGCAAACAACCATTATTAATTTTCCTTTATTATGTTTTTGAACTCGTTCGACATAAATCATAAATTTCGTCAGCAAATTAAAACACTCGAATCAGATTACATACTGGCGATGTGAGCAACAAAACTTCGGATGAATCCGATTGTGAGTATTTCGAGAAAGAAACCGAGAAAATGCGCGATCGGAGAACGAAAACAAATTGACGATGAGAAAAAAGACGACCGAAGTGGAAGCGCGATCAAGTTGCGCGAAACCGGCGCGCGCATTCGCAAAAATGTTGAGCGCGCGCTAAAAAAAGGCGCCGAGTTTATAATGCGCCGTGGTGAGAGCAGCAGGACAAGACGGGGGCGGAAAAAGCCAAGGCAAAGGAAAACTCGAATGCGAGCAAAAAGGCGGCCGGCGAAAAAACAGCCACTGCAGTTCGCGGAAAAAATTATGCGCGCGCACGCGACGTTTCTGCAAGTTTTCGCGAGCGGAACGCAGCTTGCCAAGACGATAAAATTGTCAAAGTAATTGCGCGTTTCCTCGCGACGTGCGAATCCAATTTGAATATTTTATTATAATCAAACGGATTCGCGCTTTAACGAGACGTCGTTTCTTTTTGACAGCAGTTTCAGCGCCATAATCATACGCGTTTGATTGCCCCGCAGTTTATTCCAAACATTTCGAATCCCTGCAAAAAGGGGCCACGAAATTCACGCTTCATATCGAAACTGCTTGAATTCGCGTTTTATTTCCAAACGCCTCAGAACGGATAATATTTATTTAATCGCGAGTCTATTTGAATCTTTCCGCCTTCGGCCAGAGTGACAAACGGGAACGAAAGTTGCGGCTCAATTTATTAACGACGGGAGATATTTCTTAATTTTTCCTAATTGTAATTCATCAGGTCGATTTGTCGAAAAACTAACGGCCTTGCCACCTTGTGGGAAAACGCGCCCTGGCTAGCGCTCCATTCCGAGAATGAAGATGGAGATTTCCGCCGCATCGCTCTATTAATAGCCAGGTTGCGTCTTACTCTGACCTCTAGCACTCCGCAAATTAGTACCAGGAGTTTCAACTGTAATTAGAGCAAACGGCATCTGCACACCGTCATTGCTCTTAATTCCTTCCACGGCGCTATCGTCGCCCCTAAGTGATATAAGTTGCAAAAGTGTCCGCTTCGATCCTTGCATACCTTTCCAGCCAATGAACCGGCTTTTTTCACGCTTGCGAGCAAAGAATTGTAATTCCCGCACCTAAGGTGACTCGGTTACCTGGCTACTTGAACTACGGTCACACGATGATCTCGTTTGTTTTAGGTAAACCACTTACTTTCATCGATTAACGACAAACTACCGATATTGCATTCCCGATGATTTCGTCGTTATTTCATCAAGACGATCGAAATTATACAGAGGAAATATCAGTTTGAAGTAGACACGGTAAACTATGGTTGAACTCTTGTTACTCGCACCTCAACAAATTTATTATACAACAAATTTATTGCATTTATTATATTATTTAATAGCAGAATTTAATAAATTCGAGTATAGATTCAATGTAAAAAGTAATCTACATCACTGATGAACAGTTTCATGAAAAATATTTTTTTTCACGAAATATTTTTTTTTAATAATGTTGCAAAAAGTTAATTAGGCAAGCTAAAATATCAAAATACTGGTAATTAGAATGCAATGGGTTAATTTTGTTCTTTTATTCATATTTCTGTAAAGTTAGCACGATAACTTTTTCCCCCAATGATTTCGTTTCTATTTCAACATCGAAATTTTACAGCGGAAATCTAAGTCCGAAATAGCGATTGGCTGAAACCCTTCCTAACAATGGACACCTCACAGTTTCATCGAAGCAAAACAAATAAGTTCACTCGAACGAAACTTATAACAGTCGAGCGATAAAAACACGACACCGAAAGACGATAGAAATATTTTCGCTGCAGCGTCGCTTTCTCCATAAAAAGAACGCGACTTTGCGACAAAACTGGACGTCAAGATTTGCACGACCGTTCGGCACACTTTTATTTCGCGTGCGATCGATCGGGATGTCGAGTCCGCGGATCCTTTCGTGAAACCGTGGTGCAAGATGCGTATTCTTTAGGCTTACTGCGGATCTGTATGCGTGACCAATTTTATTGCCCGGCGATGCATACACGTTGCTTGTTTTCCCGCAAAATGGCAATTTTGACGCGAAGGACGACACACGCGGAATACCAAGGATGACCGGTTCCAGTCGCTACATATCGTATGAAACGCCTCGAAGGTTCACTGTCTCCTTTTGAGACAACGGATTTACGCGATGGGCGACGGATTAAGCAGTTATGTAAATGGTCCGCAGGCCGTTTTTGTACGGCGGATCAGCACATTTTGGGGTTGATGTAATCGTTCCAACAAATGGTGATGCCTATGGCAATAAAGGGTCGGAATTAAAAGCGGGAGGAAAATATATTCTGTCGTAATCTGATGATTGAAACTTTACGAAACGCGAAAATAAAACTACAATTTTCGTCGTGCAACAGTAAAGGAAAAATGGTGTCTACTTTTTGCAAATATAAAGCTGGACGTCGTAAAGCGGGAAAAATTATACTTTGATATCTCTCCACTTACAGCTTTTCGAGTTGCTGTAAAATCCATAAAAGTAACATCCGAAGCTTGTATAATTTTATAAATATGCAGCTATTTGCTCCAGAAAACGTACACATAACATCGAGACACGCGTTTGTACTTCCGATTCAGTTTTTTCAGAGAATACATTTATTTTTCAACGTAATGTTTATTTGGGTCCAAAATAATAGTCTGCAGCAAAAAGACATTTTGAGGGATAAAAATGTTCAGACACTGGCCGAAATCTCGTACATTTACATTGCAGTAAATATTGATGAAACGTCGAGAAGACTGCCTTTCGGTCAATCCTCGGCTGGTAACTGTCAGTCGAAATTAGTAGTTAAAGTCAGTGATAATAATTTCGCAGAATTTCGTTGGTCAGTCGAATGAATCAATTATTCATTGCGAACAATCGGTTTGCAATTTAAGCGGCTGCACTTCTGAAAATTAAGTACATATTAACTTATCAAAAAAAAATTGTAACTTTGGCATTTCACAATACATCTTAATATAATAAAAATGAATATTCACTTCTTGAAAAGAATTTCTCTTTCAAAACATACAATAATTCGTACAATATTATCCCTTTTATTTCAGATCACTGAAAATAATAGTTTTTTAAAGGAAAACTATTTTCATATGCATTCAAAAATTTTCTTTTTCAAAAAAAAATGTCTTTTTACCGAGAAAGATCGTCTTTGTATCTAACTTACAATGTACGAGAAGCTTATATTATAAAAGTTACGATAATGACATTGCATATTCATGATTTTAATATGACATTGCTATTTTCAGTGCCTTTCGTTTGACCGGAAACGACACATATTTTTAGGTTATGATATGTTTCGAATAAAAGTATATTTGATCCCCCCTAGCAACTGTAACGTATCTGCCGAGAGCCATTTAAGGGGGAATATACATGTAGATTTGTCAAAAAATCGATTTTGTTTATTACATATTCCCAATCTACAACATTTCAAGAATGTTGTAGAATACTTCAATACTTCACTAACCAATATTCAAATAATTTGAATACTTCACAAACCAATATTTTTTTGTATTACCGAGGCAGTGAATCAGTTGGTAGAAAACTTGCCTATGCATTGTGAATCGGGAGGTCGAAGCCAATGGTCAAGACCAATGGTAAAATCCAATGTTCAAGACCAACGGTCAAGACCAATGGTCAAGTCTAATGGTCAAATTCAATGGTCAAGACCAATGGTCAATACCAACGATCGCAATGTAGTTTTTCTACGCAAAACTAAATTTTGCATTATCTGTAAGATAACAAAACTAAGTAAGTTTGGTTATTCTATGTTTTCAGATTTTTTTTAGGATATTTGCGTTAAGGATATTTTTTCACGGGATTTTCGACACAGAATATTTTTTCATCCGGGATATTTTTGTTCGAGATATTATGGTCGGTCACCGTTCAAGACCAATAGTCCAGTCCAATGGTCCAATCCATTGGTCCAGCCCAATGGTCCAGTCCAATGGTCCAGCCCAATGGTAAAGTTCAATGGTCAAGACCAATGGTCAAGATCAGTGGTCAAGTCCAATGGTCAAGACCAATGGTCAAGTCCAATGGTCAAGTCTAATGGTCAAGACCAATGGTCAAGACCAATGGTCAAGTCTAATGGTCAACGACCAATGGTCAAGTCCAATGGTCAAGACCAATGGTCAAGTCCAATGGACTTGTGTCCAATGGTCAAGACCAATGGTCAAGTCCAATGGTCATGTCCAATGGTTAAGACCAATGGTCAAGTCCAATGGTTAAGACCAATGGTCAAGTCCAATGGTCAAGACCAATGGTCAAGTCCAATGGTCATGTCCAATGGTCAAGACCAATGGTCAAGTCCAATGGTCAAGACCAATGGTCAAGACCAATGGTCAAGACCAATGATCAACACCAATAATCATGTTCAATGGTCAAGACCAATAATCAAGTTCAATGGTCCAGTCCAATGGTCCAGTCCACTGGTGGATATACATGCAACGGATACAAGCTACCATGCATGCAACTATCGCCATATATATTTATACATGGAATCTTAAAAATCTTTTTAGTATATAGAGAGATATAGTTTATTACAAACGTTAGAGGCCTTAGCCTATACATAGGGGAAAAAGTTAGTTCCTAGGGCTTATGTACTTAACATTGTTAGAGACTTTAGTTAGCGGAAGAACGAAAAATCGTGGATAAATATTTAACAAAACTGGATATCACAAAAGAATCTGACGAGACGAATAATTCGCGGACGGATCCGACATTTGTTAGCTCACACAGTTGACTCCTAACAGAGTCAAATGCAGGACAATCCGCGATCCAGTGCGCAAATGTATCGCAATTAATACGCGAGCAGGCTGGGCAGAAATCATTATCGAATCAATATCTCACTGAATCTATGCTTATGCCGCTGGCATAAATAGATATCAAACGCGCTTGAACAAATATTCTCTTAGCCTGTAGGGGCATACCAGAGTCTAAGAATACCGGAGTAGGAGGTAAGCCAAACTTAACTATATCCGGGTAGATTATCAAACTAGTAGAGTTAACACAATGCTCAATGTTTTTCTGGCGGATAAAGTTAGCAAAGGTGTTCAAAAACATAAATTTTGAGTGTAGTGACACAATTTTCAATTAATTCTTACAATTTTAACACATACTTTATTTTTCCGTGCAGTGTCTCCTTAAACAGATTTCACCTTTTGATTAAAATGAGTCGATTTTTCTCGCCGCAGCAACGCCTGTAGATTTATCATCTCCCAAAAATTACGCAGTCCGATGATATTAATGAGCTCGAAAAGTTAACGAAGCCCTTCATCAAAAACTGCTCGATAAACGGTGCCGCTCGCTTAGTCGCCGTCGCGCGGCGCTACTCGTTTTGATCGCCACGATTAATATCCCGCGCGGCGCGCACTCTTTTAATTGGCACGTAAGAATTGAATCAATTTCCGCCGAAAAGCCGCGTAAATCATTGCCCGTGATTCATGCAAGTTATTACTGTTACGCGGCCGAATCGAACCGTTACTGCGTGCCGTCTTATTTTTCGCCGCCACGCATTCGTATTAATCGCGCTTCGGGCCCGTCGATTGGCAATTTATCGTCAATTTATCTCGATTATTGATGACGGAGGAATTCGCAAATGGACGTGGATAGTGAAACGTGATCGCGAATATTACTTCGTGATGCACGATGTACAGTCGCCACGCATACAAATACGCGGCCAATTTTAATTATTGACGCTCTAGTTTGTCGAGATCGTTCTCAAGTGGAAAGCGCTCGATCGAAATTGAATACTGATTATGAGGGCGGAATTTCGATTCTGACTTCGTCGTGCGGACTCGTTGATAATGTAAATCCCACGGAGCCAATATCTAAACGAGAGTGTTTCGAGAGTCTTTTTAAGGGACTTGAGCATATTTTGGTGTCGTTTTCGCGAAAAAGATTTTCCGGTAGACATTAATTGGATCTTTTCCGTGCAAATGAATTTGCGGCATGGAGCTAATGAAATTGTACACTGAACTCGGAGTAACTCAATTTCGCTGATTTATACAAATCCACGATGGATTTAGTTCGGCTGCATTTAAACAACAGATTTTAGACGAAAAGTTCATATCATTTTTTTTCATTTTCAATTCATCATCAGTACGTGTATGATCTTATGAAACCAGATATGTAAAATAAATACAGACACACTGAAAGAAATTTACCGCACGAACAGCTAAACTGGGAAGCAGTTTTTACTTTTCATGGAAAGTAAATATAAGGTACATCTTTTTCCGCTGAACAAAGAGAAAACGTGGGGTAAGTTCTTTTTGAGTTGAAAACGGACAGAAGTCAAAACAACTCGAAAACATAGTAAAATCAGCTCGGAAAAGGTGTAAGACATAATCTTGGTAACATAACCTACAAATCATTTTACTCCTTTTTCAGGTTGATTTTACTCCATTTCCAAATTGTTTTGACTTCTGTCGGTTTTCAGCTCAAAAAGAAGTTTGTTTTTACTCGAAGTTACTCCACTTTTTCTCACTTTATAGCGAAAAAGAATGGACCGTAGTTTTTACTTTCCATCAGAAGTAAAAACTGCTTCCCAGTTTAGCTGTTCTTGCGGTAAATTTCTTTCAGTGTAGCTTGTATTGAAAAATACCATTTTTGTAACATTTTTAAATTATTTACTTTTAATACTATTTTTTACGACTGTTGGGCAACTCCTTCTTGTATTTTTCTCGTCGTTTCCTCCCTCCTTCTCGTTCAGGTGCTCCGAATAACCATCGGCTCATTTTGGGCATCAAAACATTCTTTTTGTCTTCAAACTCGACAACAATGCCGGGCGCATGTGCTCAGCACAGACCGCGGACTGTTGCCGATGCAAACTTGAAAACATGTAACATCAACAAACCGCGTCATAGTAATTCTATAGGAAGTCTGGTGAATATCACCGAACTTTTTTTTCGGTGTTAATTGGAATTTTGACCTCTAACTTTACTTTTAACTCATCCTGCTGTCCACTCAAAGCAACACTGAAAATATGTTTTGTAAAATTACGACACTATAGCCGGAAAAATCCGGCACTATAGCCGGAATATTACAATCGAATTGTACTTTCATAGAACAGTTATACTTTTACAGACCTAATTCTGTAATTTTACAGAAAAATTGTATAATTTTAGAACAGTTGTACATTTACAGACTTAAATCTATAATTCAGTGAATGTACGACGCTTTGTGAAATTGGAGAAGAATCACTTTCACATTTATTTCAATAAATTTCATTTGACTAAAAATGTGATTAGATATTTTAAAACAAAAACAATTTTCGGTCATTTGAGGTTTTTTTTTGCCTACTCGAGGCGTCATCTTTCTTGTCGTCAATCAGTTAAAATCTCGTCGTTAAATACGCGGGATTTTCACCCTCGCTTCCATGAGGGTACGTCTTTATCCGCCGTGACGGCGTTCTCGGGACTCCATGCCCCTCTTCTTTTCGCGCAGTAGAGAACCGACATATGCAGCGACCCTGTCCCAAGATCGCTGGTCCTGCACGGAAAGAAAAATTGACTGAATATCCGTTAACACATTAAGGGATAATAAGTTAAAGAAGTGTTAACTATTGTAGACTATTATAGATTAAAATTTGAGCTATAATCTTTAATCGTTTAACGTTTTATCCTATAAACACCTTTACGTTATAATCGTATAATATTCAACTGTTTATCCCTTAAAGTTGACGGATGAAAAGATGCGCGGACACCGGAGTTGTCGTGAGCGCATCGGATGATTGGTTGGCGCGCATCGGATTATCCGGTGCTCGCCGAGGAACGAACGGTCAGCCGAACTACAGCCAACGAAAAGCATCACTGTTTAGTCAACGCGCATCGGATAATCCGGTGCGCGCCAAGGAATAAACGATGTCCGATCAGTAACCAATAATAAGTTAAATTTAACCGATTTTCAGTTAAAAAAGTTAAAGGATTATTGCTTGGCAAACTGTCAACTGATAATGAGTCGATTTTTCTTTCCGTGTGTAACATCAACAAACCGCGTCATGGCAATTCTACAGGAAATCTGGTGGATATCACCGAACTTTTTTTTCGGCGTTCTACATTGAATATCTGCTAATTTAACATCGAAATAGAGTTAAGGATAGGTGTTCTTTTGACTCATGATAGATGTTAATTCAGTAGATATTCGATGTTGAATCAGCATCAAAGTTTCCACACAGGGAGAAAAAATGCCATAAAATCACCAGCAAACGTGTAGTAGAAGTCAGATTTTTTAAACAACAGTGTCTTTTTTTCGAAGCATGGGCGATCTGCTTTTGTTTCAACATTGCGCGCACTACATCGAGCTTGTTTTTGAACACATTCTGTTGGTTGGCTCAACCGTCAGTTACCGTTCTAGACCGAGATTGTTGTTGGTTTAATGGCATTTTTTTTCTCTCCGTGCACATTGAATCTTATGTTAATTTAGCATCAACATTTTTTCCCGTTTTGCCTCTCCCAAAAACAATCTCGCACAAATTTTTGATAGACTCGTCAATCATCCAATTTCGTTATTTATACAGTCACCTTCCTTTCCATTCATTTCCCACACAGTTCTCGCAACCGAGAATATGAAAGCTCGGTGTTGTTTCTCGATCTATTCCAACATAATTTGGTTGATTAAATTATCGTTTGGTTAACTGAAAATGCAGCTCTATGGCCGCAACGTTCAGATCTATAATTTAATGGCTGGTTCGGGCATTAAAATATTTACGGAGATATACGAGGACGAGCACCCTCGTCATTTGAAATTCCTTTGGACTGCGTTTGAAATAAAGAAAGGGTTCACCCCGCGGGGCAGGAGTATTCCACGCACACCGCATTATGGGCGTCTTCTCCGAGGGGTGTTATTATAGTAGCTTTTAATTGTTCCAACTCATTGTTTAATTTCTGCGGAACGCCAACGTGGGAAATAGAACGTCGCGGTCTGTTTTGAAAAATCATTTACTCCCAAATAGAAACGTCGGACCTGTTATTAATCGTGATGCTCGGGCACGATTATTACGGAGCGACGTTGGCAAAATGGCCGAATTAATCATGTGCAAATGATTCGACTGTTCCGATTTTTCAACTGTAACTTCAAAAATCCCGTTGAGCCACAGAAAGAGCAATAAACATGTGGAAAGAAAATTGTCAAATTTGTCCGTATAATTTTTCGCCTTGCAATCCAGTTGCCAGATCCGTAAAAAAATCGGACTGGGGAACGGCGCGATAAACGTTTCAGGCAGACGGCGTTATCGAATCGGCGATCAGTTGGCCGTGGCAAACCATAACGAACTTTACTCTAATTTCGCAGCTACGCGCTATCCCACTCTAGTTTAAAGGCAGCTTGCGCCTCTTATGATGGCTTTGCAACCCAACAATTAAATCTCTCTTAGATGGACGGCCTACCATTATCTCTGAATTATCGTTTCGGGACCGCAAGCGCATTGTTGGCAAGCCGTAGGGCTCGCACTATTTTGACACGATTCCCGATTAATATCTACGGTAATTAAACACGGGTTCGCAAAATTCGCGATTTTTCGCTTTCGGGTCTCCTTGACGGGACAATCCGCCGATATTTCTGATCACCCGATAACACTATCTTGTGAAAAACAAACAACTGAGGTAACATAAATGTATGATTAATTGTGAACAGAGATTAGCACACAAGAATTACAGACATTAACGCGAAATTACACGCGCGAATGGACATTTTAAAAGCCATTTTTACGGTAGGCTAGCAGGCGTATCGGCTATTTACGGGTGAGCAGATAAAATCATTCAATGAACCGCGCGTATCTGAACATGTCCATTCAATGCGACGCGCACAATGGTTGCACGAGTAACGCATTCTTCTAATACTGCCGCGGGCTATGCGCTTAATGATACACTACGCGAGATTGTGTCACATTTTTGCGTGCGGATGAATGTAATGGGGACTGCAATGCCAAGGTTCGAGCGATCGAATAAGAGGACTGCGAAAAATCAACGGTGATAAGGTCGAGCGGAAGTCGAGGGACAATGAGCGAACGGTATCGACGGGTTAATTGTGTTGGGGGCTCATCGAGGATGCATTTTTCGAAACGTGTACTATGCGATATCGCGGTGTATTTTTTAATCATTAGACAATTTTCAGTACACGGAAAAAGTGGGCAGTACTGACTACTGTCCAGCGCAGTAACCAGTGCTGTCCTGGATTCGGATCGCTTTGAAACAGTACACTTGTAAAAAAAAGTGGAAAATTCCGTAATATATTACGGAATCTGGTTGCAGTTGTATTCATTTTTCCGAAAAATTAAGTAAAATTCTGCAATATATTACTTAATTGTAAGAAAAAGGATCGTAAAATATTAAAATTTACGTAATTTATTGCGAAAGTTTACTAAAATTTGCGAGAAAAGAGTACAACTGCAACCAGATTCCGTAATATATTACGGAATTTTCCACTTTTTTTTTACAGTGTAACCAGTGCTGTCCGAAAGTACTCAGTACTGCACGGGGAGTACTTGTCGTTAAACCAAGATCGTACTTGTAGTAGAACGCAAAATCTTAAACCAAGAATGTATAAACTTACATGTACATTAATATATGTTAAACAAAATCATTACTGTATTAGAACTAAAGAATGTTGTTTCAAAAACTACTCATTCTTCAAGCAACATCGAATAACCTTGTTTCAACTTTGTGTGCTGTTAGACAAACAGTAGACGAGTTTTGGTTCAAGACTTTAGCATCCTACTTCGAGTCGCTCTTGGACCAACAGCGATGACCTCTAAAGCGAACGTCACTTTTGAAAAGTGCGAATAATTTTGGTCCAATGGCATTTTTTTCTCCGTGTGTACTGGACAGCACTCACTGCTGTCTAGGACAGTAATTGGCAGTCGGCAATCAGCACTGCCCAGAACAGTAATGAATGCTGACCGACACTTAGCACTGTCCCGACAGCATTGGTTACTGTAAGCGGTCCGCGCATGCGCAATTGCAACGCTTGTCAGCTGCCGGCCGAGCGTGTTTTTTGTCTTTTGGCGGTGAATCATCGTCCCGACATCTTCGTCTCATGAATCGTACAAGAAGTAACAAGTCGCGTATTGAGAGTATGAAAAACACTCAATCTGCGAAATTAATGGAAAGTTTTAGGGAATGTTTATTTGAATTGTTTCGTGTTTTATTTTTAGTGATGTCGGAGTCGCGGAGTCCGCACGTTCTCACCGCCAAAACATAAAACACTCACGCTCAACCGGCTGTCCGGATAGTACTGGTTTCTGGCTGCCCATTACTGTCCTAGATAGGACTGAGTACTGTCCAGTACAGTACTCAATACTGTCCAGACAGCACTGGTTACTTTTTCAAGGAGATCCGAATCCAGGACAGCACTAGTTACTGCGCTGGATAGTAGTCAGTACTGTCTAGTTCTTTCCGTTTACTGATATTATTTTATTGAAAGGGTTAATCTGTAGTTTTAAAGAGATTTGGATTTGTTGGGCTATGTTTAACGTTTATAGGTAATGAAAAAGCCTGGCAGTGGAAGCATTTGCAATTTGTTTAGGATGCTATTGATTACTTTAACCTGAGAAAAAAATCGTCACTTTGTGAACATAAAATGATCAGATCCCCAATATTCGGAAATCAATAAGATCCAATAAACTGATATTCTTATTGGTTTTGTGTCCAATGTGTATAGGGATTTTCCAATACATTCCAATAACAAGCTAACATTCTATTATAGTTCAGGATTTCGATCAAAAGAAATACTGGGATGTAGGGTACATTGAAATATCGGGTGTGTGCGGAGAGGTCAGCGGGTAATAGCGGAACCTGAAATCATTTATACGCCGGAATGCAAATTCACTTTAGCATTTTGAAACGGTTCGCACTCTCTCCTAACCAGTTACAGTTATTAGGCCAGAGCCGTGGATCATTCTCACAACACACAATCATATTACCCCAGCGCACTAGGCTCCGCTTACGGGACATCCGGATATCCTCTTCTCCTCTTCCGGGTGACCATCTCCTCGGGTTAACTCTATCCGTCAAACGTCTTTCGCTTGGCACCGACTGTGTGGTCTTAGATGTTCACGTTTGATGATTGATAGCTTCTAACAAACTCCAATATATTTACGTTTGATTCCCGTAAAGATTTCTTCAAATTCCAATATCTTTACATTTGATGATAGATTCCAACAAATTCCAATATATTCACTTTTGATGCCCGATAGATTCCAACAAACTCCACAATGTTCAAATTTGATTCCCAATAGATTCCAACAAACGCCAATATGTTTTACATTTGATTTCGGATAGATTACAAGTTGGAGTTTGTTGTAATTTACAACAAACTCCAATACGGTCACGTTCGATGTACAACAAATTCCAACATACTCCAAGAACACAGCTCAAATACCCTGATAACCAAACTGATGCAATATTTGTGCAAATTTTGTACAAACTTTATGCAAACATTTACGTAAAATTTGCATAAAGTTTGCATAAAATTTGCGTAAATCTACGACCATATCTGATATAAATTTTGCATAAACTTTTATGCAAAGTGTTCATTAAACTTTTGTAAATATTGTACAACCGTTAAATAAATTAATAAAATAAAAATCCTGAGAAAGAAAAAGACTGCCGCGACCAAGAATTGAACCCTTAAACCGCAGCCGACGAGTCACCTTATCCACCAATCCACTGATTTGATTGAGTTTTGACTTCGTATCGGGAAACACACTTGTTTACACGTGCGTTGGATTGTTATTTTGGTTTATTTTCATTAGTCGATTGTTGCAAGGACCGTACGCTGATCTCATTTCAAGTAAAAAATACAATTATTCGATCTGTCAAAGCTTGTTTGTTCCATGTGTTTTGTACAGAAAGTATATTCACATGCCA
>JABFPB010002067.1:0-21805 GCA_022817645.1 Ceratoteleas bidentatus
TCCCGTGGTGCACACTGTATTTTTCGTCACAAGGGGACGAAAGTACGCACTATGCTTCCTAATTTTAGAAAGCAAAATCGAGTTTTTTTTCCCTAGGGAGGAAAAGTAGGGAGTAAAATTCGGTTTTGCTCCCTAGGGAGGAAAAGTAGGGAGCAAAACTCGGGTTTCCTCCCTGGGAAAAAAACTCGGTTTTGCTCCCTGAAATTAGGGAGCAAAACGTACTGCGTACTTTCGTCCCCGAGTGACGAAAAAAAGATTTCCCTCTTAGAATTATCATTTCGTCACTAAGTAGCAGTACGTATAACCTCGCGAACTATATCCATAAGATTTTGGTTAACTCTGCCTCCCATGTTAAAGACAGTTGGAAATTTGCAAGTATGACAAAAAATGCAAGAATTAATAACCAACATAAAATGCTATCATTAGATGTTAAAGCGTTATTCACTAACATCCCCTTGGACCTTGTTATTGAAGGTATAAAAAAACGCTGGCATAACATAAGATCCAATACTAAAATCCCGAAAGATGAATTTATAAGAGTTATAAAATTCTTGCTGGATTCCACCAGTTTCGTCTTCAATGGCAAGTTTTACAAACAGACTTTTGGAAGTCCTATGGGGTGTCCGTTGTCACCAATTCTCGCCGATATTGTAATGGAAGACTTGGAGACGACGTGTTTGGAAAAACTTCGATCTACCCCAAAATTGTATGTGCGCTATGTAGATGACACCTTCTTGATTGACCTGAAGACGAAATTGATGAAATCTTACACGTTTGCAACTCATACCATCCGAGACTGCAATTCACTTATGAGATCGAAAAAGAAGGCAGGATAAGTTTTCTGGACCTGAGTGTGATAAGAAGTGGACAACTCCTCATCACAGATTGGTATAGGAAAGATACTTTTTCCGGAAGGTATCTTAACTATTTTTCTGAACATCTTATAAAACATAAAATTAACGTTGTAAATAGTTTGATCGACAGAGCGACTCTTCTAGCCGATTCCACATTTTGGAAAAAATATCAAACTGGTCAAGGAAATTTTACAAAATAACAATTATCCCACAAAATTTACCAATAAAGATATTAACATCAGACTAAACAAGTTAAAAAATAACAATAAAAAACAAAACAATCTCACTAACTCAAACGCTTGTGACAAAGTAGATTTCAGCAAAACAATAGTATTACCTTATATAAAAAATACCACACACAAAATAAAAAATATCCTTGGCCAGTTTGATATCAAAATTGTTGATAAAGCGACCAACAAATTAGATAATATCGTAAAAACGGGAAAAGACAAGTTGACAAAAATGGAAAATACTAACGTCATCTATAAGATTAATTGTGGCGAAAAGGATTGTCAAAACTCATATGTGGGTCAAACGAAGAGACACCTCAAAACCAGAATCAAAGAACATAGATGTAATCGCAAAAAACATCCTGATAGTTACTCCGTTATCACTAACCATGTTCTAGACTGCAACCACGAGATGGACTGAGAAAATGTAGAAATTTTGGGGAAGGAAAATAATAGAAGGAAGAGAGAAATAGAGGAAATGATCCACATTAAAAAACAAACCATTGGTTTAAATGATCATAAAGACACCATCCTCCTCAGTAAAATTTATGATAAAGTTATAAAAAAATCTTAGCTCTTCTCCCTTTTTCTTTTTTCTACAATTTTACGGTTCAAACTTGTATCGAATTTTACCGCCGATCGAAATCGATTATACTGCCTTATCGCGATCAAGATGCCGAAAGATAACAGCTTTCCTAACCCGACGAGAAACACTCCAAAATGTACACAACCTCTAATCTAACCTGACACGTTTCGTTGAAACAAAATAACAAAACAAAAAATTGACAATGAGTAACAAAAGTACAACAACCACTAATGTTACGCTGCGAAAAATTTTTGTTAATTGGAGTATCTTGAGGTGCATTTTCCACAAACACCTATTATAATGTGCCACTTATTCGAGGTTCATTGGAACTAAAAAGTAAGTTAGGTTAAAATGGACGTGTTGTTTTGTTTATAGTCTAATTTCATTGGAATTGTAATTAATTTAAAGAAACTTTTTTTAGTTTTTTTAACATTGATAAGGGCCACAAATCAAGTGGTCGAAACGTTTGTTTTTGATTGACTGGTTGTGATCGACAAATAAACAAAAAGATGTAATAGTTACGTAATGGGTACGTATGTACTGAAAAATATTCTAGCAAATTATACTAAAGTATTGAGCACATATTGAGTATACGTATAATAAATGGTAGAATAGAAATTGTACAGTACATAGTCAATATTTGCAAAATGTCTGGTTAATTTAACTCTAAGTTTAGTTTACAGAAAATGCAAACTAAACTTTGTTATTTGTGTCAGATTTAAAATGTGTAGCTTCACTACTTTAAAAAGCAATACTTGTGTTTCAAACATGTATTTAACAATTAGTTCTGTCTTTTTAGGTATATTTTTTCATTGAAGGCAGTAATGCTGGTAATGAAGATATTAGTACATGTAACAAAATATTTGCTAATTTCGTTCTTTCATACGAGGGAACGAAAAAGTAAATTATTAGATAAGGAATATTTAGTTAATAATTATCATAATGCCCCCCCCCGAGAAAAAAATTCCGGATCTTTATGATCATTTTCTGATCATTAGAGTGTGATCCCTTTGTGATAAGGTTTTTGAGACTTTTGTAATCATTTTGGGATCATGATGTGATCGTTTAATGATCCGTTGAATATTCGACAAACCGACCTGTTTATTCAGTGGTTAAAAACTCTTATGCACTACGAATAAACAAATAATAAGTTGGAATAAACTTTTGGACCTGACTGTACCGCTAGCACTACCTTAAACAGGTATTTTGACTTCGAATTTGATTCACTTTCACATAGTTTTCAATTCCTTATATCATATGCAGGGTCACAATAAATATCCAATGTGATTTGAAAGTCTGACGTCAGTGTACGATAAGAGCAACTTGGACGATGTCAAATTACCATCCTATGTTTTTATGATTCTGCGAAAAATGGCCTCAAACACCCTAAAAGAATTCTCCTCGTCTGCAAATAGCTCACTTTTATCATTACTTCGCGATACACAAGATGTCGGGATATTTACATCTTCTTACACGAATTTCTCATTTTGAATTCCTATCAAGACGTATAGTCATTTTGCATTAATACATTTTCGATCAATAAAATCTATAAACTGATCTTTTTTTCAAAATGACATTTTTACTATACTATATACTGAAAACAATTGTTTTCAACCATCTTAAACCACTCTTCCCCTTCCCCACAAAATTTCAGCCATCTTACTTTCCTCCAACCGAACCCCGCGACGACAGTCCTCACCGACTTGTGTCCATAAAAGCCCCAAAATTGCTTGTTTACGTTCAACAGAAGAGCCCGTAAAAAAGTTTGCAGTGTAAATCGCGCGACGTAAATTCGCCGCCGCGCAAGAAATATACGTCGCCCCAGAAAATGCTTTTAAGCTGAGAACGCCGACGGGGCGATATTAACGGTCGGAAAAGATTGTGCCGGTGGTGCTACGGCGAAGGGGTTAAAAGCGTCAGGGATTGTTTCGTCCTTACAGTCGGGCGTTTTATGCGCAAGAGCCCCGCGTAGCGTGTAGGAGGGTACGTGAGACATCAGTTCGGCCCCACGGAATAGGTACGTTTGGTCTACGCCCGGCTCCTGAATATGCAAATGTAATTGATATTACTTTTTAAATATTCCCCTCTCCCGGTCGCCCCCGCCCCCGAACGCCCCTCGGGTACTCCTTTTTTTATCGTCGACGCGCAAATGTAGCGAGTGCCTTTTGCCCTGCTCGGCTTCGCCACTTCTAGGGAAAAGTAATTAATAGGCTCGCCAAGACCTACTCTCTAGATATCGCCCGGATAAACTGACCCGAGCCTTTTGCAAGTGGCCCGTAACAAATTACCGTGTCCTTTAAGGCGACACGCTTTTTCACAACCACGCTCATACATCGCCACGCGAAAATGCTCAATTTTCATAGAATGTACAAATCCAGCATATGGGCTGTTTCCAAACCACAATTAAAAAGAAAAATAATACGATGAACAATAACAAAAACAATGTTTGACCTCCATTGGTGAAGGTCAAGTACTATTTGTGTAAATATAAACAAAACCCCACTGTTTCTATTTACTTTTATTCAGTGCTTACGTGTTTTGCTCTTCGAAATGTAGAGGTAACTTATCATAAAAAGAAAAATAATACGCTGAATAAACAAATACGTTTGACCGCCATTGGTGAAGGACAAACACTATTTGTGTCAATACATACAAAAACAAACAGTGTTTATATTTACTTTTATTCAAGTTTACATGTTTTTATTCAAGTTTACATGCCCTTCGAAAAGACCTAACGTGACATTTACATCCTAACATAATACTTTTATTCTCAGTATTAGAATTCTTATAATATTTACAGTGAAACCTACTTGGGCTGAAAAGAACGGTATTATTCATAAAAAATTGCTGTAACCTTTAACCAAATATTCTGCAAAAGGTTACAGAACTTTCATTCTCGCTGCACCAAACTGCCCGATTGTCTTCGAATAACAATTTATTTCTCGAGTGCACAAAGTGAATTTTCAGATCAGTCATATCGTCATCGTCGTAATACCGTCGTCTTGACAACTTGGACGCATTGTATTCCGAGCGTGACATTAAACAACAGCGTGTAAAAGGTATGAGGCCGGTTAAGCGCGCGGTACACGGACTTTCATTTATCCGGGCGACACACACAAAGCGCCGTCCGAATTCCGCCAACCAAATCGGGCGCACGGTCCCGGTTTTCTGAAGTAAACTGCGCGCATATAATAGCCGCAAGCCCAGCCACGGCGGCACGCCACGTTGGACCAACCGGCCACTGCCTACCGTTTACGCCCCGCGCGCGATAAATCTTCGCCGCGTTTTACGCCGCGTGATAACGTATGAATAAGAGTTCAAGCTATTGTGATAAATTGGAACGAAAGCATGCCCTCGTTAATTCGCAAAGGGCAACACGCCGCGGACATCACCATTACGAAGCCAATGAATTACGATGACCAATTAAAGATGCCCACAAAAATGTGTATCTACCCACAAAAATGTGGTTAAATATTGGTCAGTAACTGATCATAAAAATGAGACTGTGTGTTTTAAATTAACAATTTTAATTAAATTCCAATTTGATAAAATCAAGATCAGGTTCACAATAAAAAATGATCAAAACCTGATCCAAAAGAATATCGTTTCCGATCGAATTTCAAAAAATGTCCGCATTTTGCAAAATAAATTTCTTCCCCTTGATTTTCTTTGCTAAAAAATGTTAGTCTCTTCCCTTAATTGCACTTTGATTTCAGCTTCCGGATCGGAAAATCCGGAGAACCCTTTCCCCCGAGCCAATCGAGTCCTAACGAAGACGTTATGCCGCCAGGTTTTTTGCCGCTTGTCGTTAGAAAAGCGCAAGCGAAATTATACGATCGAGGCAAGAAGCGAAAGAAACGACGGCGAGAAGAAAAAAGGGCGACGAGCGCGACCTCCATCGCGCCGTTCCCCGCTCATTTTCTTAATTGCACGTACGAGCGTCGTGCATTCCCGGCTTAATAGAGCGATGTTTAGGTAACAATAAAGTCATAAACCCGATCAGCATATTTATAGAGATCGCCGTCTGGGGAGCGCGCAGGCACGCTCGCGTCGTAAACATTCAATAACCGACGACGCGTTTTAAATGGCCGCGATTGTTTTGCATTGATAACCCCGCGACTGCTAATCCGTCATCGCCGATCCGAAATCGCGTTACGAAAAAGTCGCGACGATAACCCCGGCTATCCGCTTCCTGGCGGCTAATTGTGGATCCGCGACAATGCCGACAAGCGGGCTTATCAATGGCGCCGCTTGATTAATTGATCGCCGCAGAAATAAAAGCCACGGTTACGTGCGCCGCGACGTTTAAGCTCACGCGATGCCGCGATTTCGCGGGCGCCGCGCAATTATGGCGCGGCCAGGTGCTCGGGTCATTATTAATTTTGCAAATTAAATAAGTGCGCAATAAAAGCGGCTATTAAAGACGCCGGCGGCTTGATAAGTGCTTGATAAATCGGCGAGTCGCGTACCGTCAAATCGACGGGAGGAGCGACGAGTGTCGGCGTATTTTTTTCACCGAGATTTCGGCAAGATTGCGCGGCTAATTGGTGGGCGGGGGTTTCGGTAATGCGAGGTGTTTTGTATCGATTAAGCTATTAGCAGATATGGCACTGAGAAATTGGGTTTGGACGAGTTTGCGGGTATCGATCGCGGTAATGAGGCTGCAAGTTTGGTGTAGTTCATGTACAATGGGATGTTCGGAGAGTCGCAAGGGCCGGAGTGTGATCGAATTTCTTGCAGTTTGAGCAGAAATCGGGGAAATTGGCGGGGGAGTGACTGGTAGAGTTTTGGTGGGTCGGTTTTGGTATATCGTCACGCGAAGAAAAATAAGATTTTTCATCATGTTCCTTATGTTGATATATTTGAAACACACAATCATTTGGGTGTATCGGGATTGAATTGTCATAAAAATCTTTCATATGAATGTGTTGTACATTTACTAACTAAGTTTTGTAGTTCGATCTTTTCGAAACTGTCATTCTTTATCTTTAAAGGCATGGCTTAAAACTTTCACATTAAAACCTTATCCCTAATCTCTTTAAAAGCACGCATCCGAAATGCTATCAAAGTCTTGCGACATCGACTTCATAAGAGACCGACCTCAAGTATAAATCACCTAAAATGTCAACAGATATTATATTTCCTTCTACCCGCCATCTCTCGCGAATTCTCACCGAAACCCCGTTCATGAGCCATGCCGGTTTCCCATAATTCAGCTAGGAATAACAGTTTTAAAAATATACAAAGATTACTCGAACTAATAAGTCACATTAGTTAAATCATAGGTTAACTTTTTTCCAAATTGCCGGTTCGCCTTACTCGAAAGCAATGCAACATTGCCAACAAACGTTTCCAACACCATTAAATGCGCCATGCACCTTCAAATCATCCGAACCCGGCGCCAAATTCTCGAAATTAATTACCGAATCGGCCATCCTGCAAAAACCTCTCACGCCGCAACTTAAAATAGACCGGAGCGTGGCGCAAAGTATACACTAACGCCCACGCATCTTTGCTTTCCACGAAATTTTGCGGTTCCAACTTCACTCCCGGCTATTCCGTTTTGCGGAATTCTCATATACGAAGGGAAGAATTCTAGTAACAATTATTTTATTCTTAGCTAAGCTACAATGGATCTAATACTGAAGTACTTATTGCTAATTATAGATAAATTTAGGTGTATGTAGCACAAACTTCGTTTGAGTCCTGAATAATCTGTTTGTTAAATTATTTTGTAAGAAATCAATTAACAAACATTCGCGGTTGATATAACAACATGATTCTGCCTATGTAGTTCACAGGAATTTTTTTCCCGTGAGGTCAGACTTTCTGATCAATAGAGCGGGATCCCTTTTTGATAAGGGTTTTGAGACTTTTGTATTCATGTTGAGATCATTTCGTGATCGTTTAATGAGCAATTGAATATTCGACAACCCGAACTGTTCATTCAGTGATTACAAAGTGGTCATAAAATGATCCCAACATAATCACACAAGTCTCAAAAACCTTATCACAAAAGGATCACCCCTAGCAGAAAATGTAATGTTGCATGCCACATCACACGTTTGGACTTATCAGGAATTGATGTGGCAAACATGATCAAATTCCTGATCAAAACCATACGAGGCCCTTATGAGATATTCCAATGAGGCATTGAGTCGAATGTAACGGTTGGAATCGGTCAGGAATCATCAGGAAAACTGATCAGGCCCTAACCAGGTACTTTTGATGTTGTTGAGATATGGCAACATGATCATGGCCTTATCAGGTTTCGGTTAGAATGCCACATCATTAGATGAGGCATTCATGATCAGGGCCTCATCCGGTTATGATAAGGCAAGCCACATCATAACGTGGTAGTATGATAGTCATATCACATTCACTCGTACATATAATGTTCCAATAGCTCGGGGACTGTAAAAAGAAGTGTTTCGTTTTCAAACGTTTGGTGTAGTCGATTTTAAAACACTTACAAGCGTTTTAAATGTTCTCATAAGAATTAACATGGGAAATTTTAAACACTTGAAAGTGTTTGAAAATCGACTACACCAAACGTTTGAAAATAAAACACGTAGAACTCTAGTTTTTAGAGTGTACGTATTGTTGTATAGAATTTTATCAGTTAAAAATTGAAGTATACTAAAATATGTACGTATTTACATTCATTTAGTTTGTTGACAAAATATGACGTAATCATACTGTATATTTGGGACTACTAAAATTATATTTGCATCAAATATACTGATTTAAATCTACTGATATATTAGTGGCAAAGATGTGATTTTTCCAATGTTCATATTTTTTTTATCCGCATCAGTATCATAAACAGCGTTCGATTTGTAGCTACTGAACAAGTAGCGGACCAGGGGCGTTTGTTGCACGAAGGCAGAATCAACGATGAACCAGTCACGAAGAAATTAGCGCACAACAAACAATTTTACAAGCCGCAGATCCTGGACCCAGACACGGTCGAGCTGAATGTGATGATGGAACCACAGCGGAGATCCGACCAGGAGTCCTTAGTGTACTCGGTGTATAAGAAGCCCTCGGACGATGTGTTTTTAATCGGTAGGTATTTCGACTTCCATCTCCAATCACGTAAACCGTTGAGTATTTGTATTAATTCATTTTCACTCTTCAGTTGTTATGGCGACTATTTGCGCAATTGTTATGTTTGCGGTGGTCACGATGGGATTCGTTTGGTTTAGGTAAATGCGACATTTTACAATTCAATTAATAAGTGTACTCTCCAAATTTAAATAATTTTTTAATTGGACTGTTCACTTACTGAAATTTGGAGAGTAGACCCTATGAAAAAATGTTATTTGAGTTCTCATATGCGAAATTGACACGATTTTCCATATGATAACTCATATAAGATCTCATACGAGATTTGAGATATCCGTGTTGAATACTTATAACAACTAGGAAATACAATTAAATACTTTTAGGAAAAGTAGACAAAAATCGCACAGAAACATATAGGCCTACAATTTCTACTAGAAATTGATAGAATTTATATGCATATAAAAATTCTTTTGCCGTGTTATAAGAGCTGTACATTTAGACATCTGTTGGACAAAAACCGCATACAAAAACCGTGTTTATAAAAACTGATAGGATAATTCCTATAAATATCCTATCTTTTTCAGATATATGATCTCTGAAAATTGGGATCTCATGATTTCTCAATTGGGATCTCAAATTATGTCTCATATGAGATCTGAAGCGATTACACATATGAAATCTCATACGATTTTTCAGGTTATTACTTAATTTGTATGCGATTTCATCTGAGTTCTTATATGAGAAATTATGTCAATTTCGCATAAAAGAACTCATACGAGATTTTTTCATAGGGGAGTAACCATTTTCTGCACGACCGAATTGCTCTGAATACTAAACGAACGCTTCCCTTGCAGAATTCAACGGATAGCTAAAGCTGCCGCAGACATCGACTACCCCGCGTACGGTATAACGGGTCCTAACAAAGATTCGTCGCCGTCCTCTGACCAAAGATTGGCTCAGTCGGCTCAAATGTACCACTTTCAACACCAAAAACAACAAATCATCGCCATGGAAAAGTAAGTTTTGATCTGACCGTCTACTTTCGCTTCTTTTCCTCTGTTTTTTCACACAAACGCTGACTTTCTGCTTATTTTATGGTGGTACCCAAAGCGGAGAGCATGTTTAAGTTATTCCTTGTCGCACAAAATTGACCGTTTCCGAATTTCAATAAAATGATCGTTTAAATGTTTGTTTACTGATCACCCCGAAAGGTCTCCAAAGAACCTTTAAGGGTGAGCTTTTCTTACTACAACGAGTAACGTTCCAAAAATATAAAAAATACAAAATCTATGGATTTAATTAGGAAATTTCCAAAATATATTTGGACTTTTCTTTAAATGTGTTTGTTAGATTTTCCTAAACATATTGGGAAATTTCAGAAAATTATTCCGAATTGCCCAAATGGATTTAAATAATTGCCCAATAAAACATTTCGTGGGCTCGATTTTGTTGGGAATGTTCCTAAATTAATTCGGAAATATCATAATCAATATTTTTTCATGGCTGATTTTATTGGGAGTTTGTGCAAATTAAGAAATTTCTGAATTAATTTAGAAAAATTCCCATCTAAATCCCACGAATCGGGGAATTTCCGAAATATATTCGGGCAATTCCAAATTCTTTTGAGAAATTTTGATCGCACTATTACCAGTACATGAAGTAAATTTCTTTTTTTGGTTTGCGAAAATCTAACAAACATATTTAGGGAAAATTCCAAATACATTTGCGAAATTTCCCAATTAAATCCATAGATTTTGTATTTGTAATACTTTTGGGAAAACTCCTAATCACATTGAGAAAATCTCACATATATTACATAACTTTCGATTTCAAATTTCTCACTGCTTACAAATAACTTATCGATATCAGGTTTACAAACTGAAGCTATTCACTCGAGAACGAAAAATCTTTAATTGCGTTGAATTGAGTACGAAATGTATTTTTGACAAAAAGACGTGAAAAAGATTTTTGTTATGATCTAGAAACACAACCATACTTTATACTTTATGATCTAGAAACACACCCAACAAATACTTTAATTCACGAAAATTCACGTTTTGCGCCAATTGGCCAATTTAAATTTAAATTTACTCTTCGCTTTGAGCATCACCTTAATGTTGCTTTGATGAATGTAAACTGGAAATAAGTCACAGATATAGGAATAAATGTTTGGTTGGCCTAACTAACCTGATTGGCAGACTTTGATAACCAGTCTGTTTATACTTTCATCTTGCAAAAATGATTCGATTACAGAGTTATTACACTCGTCTAATTAAAAATGTTTTGCGGTAAAAAGAAAAGGGCGTAATCAACTGTTCCAGTTGATACAGCTGTTCCAAATCATATCATGGCGATTTCACATGTGAACCGCATCTGAATCGTATGCGATTCACATGTTTACATGTCTCGTTGATTGGAATTTTGCTAAAAGCGAAATTCAATTCAACTTAAGACGAAGACTTTGCGTGACTCGATATGTACTTAAATTTACTGGCTGGGACATATCTTGGACTTATTTGCTATTGGCAGAAAAGCTTTTCATACATTTTTAGTCGCAATAAAATGGCTTTCATTGAATTAATAATTGAATGTGATATAAAATTTAGTCGCACTTCTGCGGCTAGAGACCCAGCTTCGGTTTCAGAAGCTGACAGTGACGAAGAAAACGAAGAAGGGGACTACACCGTTTATGAGTGCCCTGGTCTTGCTCCCGTAAGTTGACTTTTGTAAGCGAATTTTTATGAGTTTTGTTATCATCTAAGAATGTGACAATTACCTCATGGAAACCATCACATATATTTCCCTTCTGTCTAATTAAAATCGTCTCTCACTTCCAAATGTTAAAGTAGTTCGGTTGTCATAGATGGTATTCAACACAACATCTAATCAATTGTCCCAATTCCTTCCTTGCAACCAAATTTGGGTGTCCCGACGCTAAAGTTTTAGTGTCGCTACTTGCGATTACTTTTAACGCGTAGCGCGCAACATTGGCGATATATGCTAGACCTTTAGTGCATAGCGCGAAATTTTTTACTTGAAATTTGCCCATCCCTACTTCCAACCTTGTGATATTAATGAGGTAATATGATCTTAACAACACCATTATATGGTGTCGTGACCTCCCAAACGCAGACTATATGTTCCCTGGCAGATTAAGTTACCCGAAAAAATAAAATAAAACGGGTTTCATCTAGTCAGGTTATTGAGAATGTAAGTTCCCGAGTGCTGATGTTCGTACCCATGCGGATCTTAATTCAGACAAAACTAAAAACAAAAATAAAAACAAATAATGAGACTTGCTACTCGGGTCCGTAGGTGCGTAATGACTAAATACAGATGTTTGTATCCCTGCGCAACCTTTAACTATGTTCAATTCTCCAAATTAAACAACAAATTTTCAATTTAGTGAAATATTTTCAGACTTATTCAAATTACTTAATTCGGTAATTTTTCACTTGACATTTGAATAAACATCACAAAAATAATACTATGAAATCTAGTCCAGGGTTACACAATCAATGGTCTGTAAATTGACACACCATTTCAGCGTAGTTTCACATTCTTGTTTTACGGTGCAACTCACTCACTCAAATGTGTGAAATTATACTTTTGCAGACCGGTGAGATGGAAGTGAAGAACCCGATATTCCACGACGATCCGACCCCGGCGACCCCCGCGCCACTAGTACATAAGAAGGACGATAATCCGTAGCTTCCAAGCGAGACACCCCGGCGTGGGCCGAGCACCCTTCCTGATGTTTAGATTATTCTAAATATATCATATCGAGAACAGACAAGAAAATGTTTATCTATACATACTAAATGCATATATTATATACATACATTTTACTATTTATATGAAAAGTATGCAGTCAAAACGTGCATCCGCGAAGAATTTCGCTTCAGTGGACTAATCAGCAACGTTTCACTGAACCGAAACGAAACGAAATTAACGGGTCATGCGCCCACCCTTGGCAAAAAACTGTAAACAAGTGGCAACAACCAATTGAGCGAACCGCGAACCGTGCAAGGCTAAACACGAACCCATTCGAACGGAGTGTCGATGTATCGCGTCGTTGTTGGGACTGACACCGATCCCTTTGATACCGGGCCTTAGCGTTGCGACACCAGAGCCACCTGGCGGCCTGAATCTCAGACACCGAGTCACACCAGAACGCCCCCCATATGACTTTCCAAATAATTTAACAGTTTAATGTAAATGAAGTTTACTGTAAATTAAGTTGAGTTTTTGTCCCACCAGGTGGCGCTCCTACCACATCGCCGAAAGCCTATATCGCTCCAAGCATTTCCGACCCGCGCATCTTTTGTATTCCGACGGTCCAGAATTTGAATCGAGCCCTCCGCCGGGTGTCGTTGCTACTCGTCCCAAAAAAACTGTCCCGGCGTCGGCCACTTTTTTGCATTTCGTTTTCTCTCGGGACGAACGCCTCGCGCCCCCGATCGGACGCCCTCTGTCTCGTATGCATTTCGTAAAGAACTAACGATATCAAGAAAGTATACTGTAGTTTCGTTTTTTCTACTGCAACCACTGCGGTCTTATCCTGATTCACTGTGCAAGGTCAACCGTAACGGGTGTTGATTTATTTCGGCTCGACTTGTTGTGTACTGATGCTGTTGTGATATATGTATAAATATATCATCTATAGAATACTGTATGTAATATATGGGGCACAACTTTGGATTGCGCAGACTGGTATTACGAAGAAAACTGTATTCAGTGTGACGTCGCTGCGAGAACTCAACCAGCTGCACGAAGTTGGTTCTCGCGAGGACGAGAGTGTGAAATCGTTGTGTTACAGAGTGTTATATCATTATATTTTGCATAAAGCTCTCTGTCAAGTTATTCGTCTGTCGGACGAAGTTGCAAATTTTACGCTTAATGTGATGCTGGCCGTCGACCGTCGACCCGCGGCACTCAAGACACAATGAGTACTTGTGACTATAAATCTTCTGAGAAATATAGAAATATATATATATACACAGAACTATATCATAGATTATCGGAACTGTAACGGTAGAACGAGAAATAGTCGACTATATTTTAGTTTGCGATAAGACAAGACAAATTTTTATATTGATGCAAGTCCTGTCGCGTAGACAGTAGCGACCAACAGCGACACCTATAAAATTCCACCACCAATGGTCGCGCGACTCGCTTCAGAGTCAACGCGACAAGTCCTCGATTAGATTGCAGAAGATACTTATTATATACATATATATATACACTTATATATACACATATACGTCTATTTTAGTACAAAGTCTGAATTCGGTCGTTTCGTGTTCGAGAGGTCCTTTTAGCGCGTGCATGTATATACGAACAGTAAGACTACCGACTCCTCCACCTTCTATTCCCACATATCAGCATGACTTTACCTGATGCGTCTAAACACCAGAGATCTATTATACGTAAAATAATAGCGCCGGCAAGTCGACGGTCGACGGCCCCACGAGACTTTTGATATCTTATTACTTTTTTCCCGTTGGTCGCCGAGTGGATCCCCGGCAGAGGGCAGCCGCGTCCGTTTCCACTCGGCGGGAACAGAAACGTCCCGCTTTGTGATAACATGATTTACAGTACAAGCCCCGGCTCTGCACACTTGTAACACGTTTGTTCCGCGCTCGTCGATACATCGATGATCAGTGTCAACGCGATCGGTGTGCTTCTCCTTCCTAGCTGATTTAGCAACTAGTCGATTAGACGTGAAACCAACCGAACACCCTGTAAAGTTTTTTTTATTCGAGTGAATTCAGAACAATTGGATTGCTCAAATCAGTTTGAACGATTGGAATAGAGCATTTGAAATGTGAATTTCGTCCAATCGAATTTTATTCGAAAATATAAGTTGATGAGAACAGATTCCAATTACAATTTGGTATCTATCCAATTCTGGAAATGGAATAGAAACTTTACGTTAAAGATCAAGTTTTAAGATCTTTTAAGATCTTTGTTCCATTGCAGGACAAATTTTGTACATTGCTGAATTTCTGCTGTTTGATATGGAGTAACATATTTTACCAACATTTACATTGAAATTGGATTTCATAAATGTTATCATCTTCTATTCTGACTTAGATGAAAAAGAATTCACTTTTCGAATTCTCTACTCTATTCTCTATTGTCTAATTTGTTAACTGAAAACTGTACTGCGGTCCAGTGTAAGAAGACCGTAAGTACAACGACAATCGTGACATTTTATTTTATACGGCAGTACACTTTGAATTCACTTGAATGAAATCTTTTTTACAGGGGAACCAGTGGCTGGGGAATGAACAGAACAGAGAAAGAATCGCGTCTACAAATTTGTACTGCGACCCGCGGACCATACATTATATGTACACTAAACGATAAACGTAACATACGTACGCGTGTATCCATATATATAATATATATGCATACATCGAATGGAGGCGTTAGCCGGCTGGCTGGCTAAGCGACGCGCGACCCTACGCCAACTTCGACGGACGATATTTTGCAAAAGAGATAATAGAGATGGTATATATATTATTTTGAAGACTAGAAGTGAGATGGATCTGGAAGCAGACAGAGGTGTCTAATAAAGATTGGTTGGAAACTATTGTATTCTTCCCTTTTTCATACATAACGTAACAAGTGTATATCTCGTCTTATTCACAGTGAGCACTGATGTACAGTAGGTTTCTAGTTCTCGGATTTATTGAGTATACCGAATTTGTGCGGTATGCAATTTCTACATTAACTTTCTCATTTGTTTACCTGATTTTTTCTTTTTTTCAATTTTCCAACAGTGAAAGATTACTCGAAATGAACTCAAACCGAAGTAATAGAAGTACATTCAGGAATTCGAGTTTATCGATTCTGTGATCGTGATAATAGAGTTTACTACGATTACAGTTCATTTTTTGGGCAGCGGTTCTCTCTACGTTTAACTGGTTAATTTTGCCCTAAAATGAAGGAAAATTGATGTCATACTGACAGTAATTGGGTTTCAGTCAGGATATTAATTTGTGCAATTTTAGGTTTTATTTTTTGTGTTATTCGCCAGTTGCTCCGGATGACCCAAATTGTTGTAATTTCGTTACGACGTTCGTCGTAAACCCTTTATACAATTAGAAAATATTAGATCCATTACTTAATTAGATATTACTTAATTAGAAAATATTAGATCCATTACAAATGGCTTAATTCTAAAGCCATTTGTAAAAAAACTTTTTTAACTTTATCTGCTTTTTCTGAAAAACTAAGCTTTTTAATAAATCAGCTAATTCTTTTTGACGAATAAATTCACATTATAAGTTTGAGAAAACCATAACTTATGTATTTAAATCAGACATACAGACTAACTAAATTAGAAAAAATGAAGTGATACTGATAACTGATGAAGTCCCGTTTTCACATTGATTAAGTCTGGGTTTGGTTTAGAATTTTTTATTTAGAAGTAATTCTTTTTTGGAAAAAGGAGATAAAATTACCAAAAAGCTATTTTTCAGCGACGGATCCATCAGAATTTTTTTATTGCGTAATAAGTGTATGATAGATGTTTACAACTATTATTCCTGTCATACGGAGCAACAATAAATGAAGCATAAAAATGAAGCTTAAAATAAGCTTCATTTTTACGTTTATTATTTATTTTAAGCTTAAAAATGAAGCTTAAAATAAGATTCATTTTTACGGTTTTACGTAAACGTAAAAATGAAACATAGAATTAATATCCTGACCATAAAACCAAATCTGTCTCATTGTAACATTGCTTCCCTTCGTTTTAAATCAAATTAATCAGTTAAATATAGACAGAACCGACGCACAAAAAAGAAGTCAAAATTTGTTGTCTCGTATTATTCAAAGTAAATGCAATGCAGATTTAGGAAAGGTATAGGGAGTTTAGGAAGGGTACCACAAGTTCGGCAAAACTTTTATTTTTGAAACTATATATTACATGAGGTTTGATTAATTTTCACTTTTTTAGTCAACAATAAAAAAATGTTATCGAACATACCAATAAATATCTCCCATCCTCAAAAAATCGATTTATCATACACGACTAGATACTTCCCGACATTATATAACCCGTTTTTGAAACTATGGGTGTAAAAATAAAAACTGTCAGGCTGCAGATAATTGTTTCAACACTTTTTACAATAGAGAATAAACAGATTGATTGAAGTTAGCAGATATTAATTTGCTTCTTCATATTGACGTAAACCGTTCTCCAAGATTAAACTGTTCGGTTTAATTGTCTAAAACTCTGCAGACAAAGTTGCAAAGAATTATTTTTACCATGCTTTGGTACTCCGAACCTTTAAGCTCCATCATTGCCGCCATTATTCGAAATCTGAATTGCCATAGTCAACTCTTTTACCACGCCAAGCTCCGTTGGAAATCGAAAAATTTCTTTTGATCCTTTTTCCCTACTTGTACTGTATGCTTATCGTAGAATTTATGCGGCATGGCAGTGAAAGAACATACTGTACGAATATATGCGCCGACTCAATGACTTGTGTTTTACAACAAATGACCGACTCACTGACATCTCTGTCAGTGGAATCAATGCACTGGTGTTGTTGACTCAGACGTGGCCTCTTCGCTGTTTACTTTGATACCGCGAAAAGCTTGCCGCCAATGAGGACTTGCGGGCCTGTGTAGTATCGCCAGAGTAGGCTGCTGCCGCGTTTCAGCTGGTTGACCCTGGACAAGTGAGACCAGCAATCCAGCCAGCTATTGTAAACTGGCATCTGCGGCGGTATTCCGGCAATCAACCTGTTTTCAATCGGCAATAGAATATTTCGTACTAAGAATGCAAAGTAGGTTTTTTTGTCTGTGGTGGAATCAATATTTTTTTTATCTTATCTACATAAGAAATTAACTTGTTGAGTGCCTATGTAGAAGGAGCAAAGTTGTTACTCCCTATTACCATCCGAGGGAGGGTGGAAAATGAGCCTAGGGCGGAAAAGAACCACTTTACGCCCTCGAGTGGAAAGGAACCACTTTGCGCCCGATATACAGGTACGAAAAAGTTTTTTTTTTTATAGTTTGGGGAAAAATTGATTAAATATCGACTGTCGTACAGAGAATACATTGTGAAGCCAAAATAAATGTTGTGATTGCCGCAATTGAGTCGTTGGATGCAATAAAGACTAACACACATTTTAGTATTTTCAAGAAATGCTTATTTAAAGTATAAGTGATTATTCGATTTAAGTTGAAATAGAATAATGTTTATAACTGTGTAGAAATGAAATGCGAAGATTATTGACCATGTTTGTAATTAAGTTGTTGTTTTCATAAATAATAAATTATTTAAATGCACCCAGGTTTTATTTACTAACATACTCTCTGTGCTATTGGATTTGTATCAATCTTATATATTAAGCAAAAATAGTTTCAGACTTACAAAGTTATAGTTTACGTCGCACATTTGTATTCGTAATACTTTATAATTAGTAGCGTAAATTAAATGAAATGATAAACTTTGCACAAAAGCTACTTACATATTTTTACATTGACATAAACAATTGTAATTTGAAATATTTAATGACTTTGATATTTAGACATAAAAATTTAATGACTACGAAAAAATAATTTAAGTGTTGTTAAGTCGCAATTGCACCTCGGACCTCAATTATTCACGAGGCTTTATCACTAAAATTGAAATTAGAAACTTTAAGCTCTGAAGGTATGTCTCATAAATTAATTTCAGATATCATTTTTTTACAGGTCTAAACGCCCATTAAATATGAATTTTACTAAATTTTTTTAATCAATAGAAATGTAATGAAGAATTGTACTCAAAGGTGCATTGGTCACAACATATTTCTAGTTACCCAATTGTATGCTAACAATTTGGACAAAGATAGTAGTTTCGAGTAAATAATAATGTAACTGAAGTACTTACCCGCAGTTGTTCACAACCATACAATGAGATACGACCAAAAACGGGTATGTTAGAGTAGACGCCAAGAACTGTAATACAAGAATCATATATTAATACAACCAACCAATGTCAACGTCTGTATGCTTTTTTAAACCTGGATTTTATTATGAGATCCCTTAGTGTAATGATGTATACAAATTCGATTGTACAATTATTATATTTTTAGACAATAAATACAAGTAAATATCAGACAGCTGGTAGAATTATTTTATGATGTCTTTCACTTTGTTAATATTTGAATAATGACATTTTGAAAATTTTACAGTACTTACTGAAACTGTTGCTGATGTATATACCCTCATAGGTTTTTCTTTAATGACATATTTGTTTAAAGCATATGTCGACGAAACAACTAGCACTGTCGATGCAGCACTTGCAATAAGTGAAGGAATCAGTCCTGAGAAATATCCTGATATTCCATTTTCTTTATATATTTCTACTAGAGAACCAAATATGCCACTGAAAAATTCAATAGATCATTATCAGCTGATTAATTTTGTACTAATCAAAAAAGAAATTATCATAAAAAATTATCATTAAAATAGTTTCTTATATACACTGCTCAAAAGAAAAAAAGAACCACTAGAAAAATCACTAAATTTATCAACTTTTTAAATACGTTTGTCTCTTGGTCAATTTTAAACGAACATTAATGAATTTTTGGTGTCCGAAAAAATATGAAGTCTCATATTTAAGGTCACGTGGGAAAAAGATTATTTCGGTTCCGGCCCTAACTACACCCAGAAGAAAAGAAACTCACAAAATGCAGAGTAAAATTTGAAAACCCCTAACTTCGGATCAAATAATCGTAGGTCTTTCAATTTTTGCAAAAAGTGACTGAAACTGAATAAATATTATAGCCATGTTGGTAATTGAGTCGAAAAAAAATTATGATCCACAATATAAATCGCCAAAGTTTAACATTGTTGAAGTCAAACAAATTTTGTTATCTTTCGGGAGTAACTTTTTTATTTGTTGATGAATATGAATGCAATTTTGAATCAGAACAAATCTAACTTTTGTTCAAATTTGACCGAGTTATATCAATTTTGAGAAGTTGGTAAATTTTGTCATTTTTATAATGATTTTTTTTAGCAGTGCAGTTAATGACTAAGAACTTCGTTTTGTCCAGCAGAATATTATTTGTATGTCATTTTTGACACTTGAAAATGAAAGAAAGCATGAACAAAAAATACATAAGTGATAAAAAGCAACATTGATCTAGGAAAACTGATCTTACGAGTATTTCGTTTCTCCCCCAACGAATTGGGCCATCATTCTTATAGCAACAATCTGTAACGGGTGGCTTATAACAATTCCAACCATTTGACTAACTAAATCTTTAACCAACTGATGAAGGTACTTCCGCCGTCTGGAAAGAAAATATATCATTAATAAGACAATCCGTTACATTCCCATACAAACGTAACAAATTATGCTTACCTATCTTCTTCTGACAATTCATCTTCATCAACACAAAGTTCAGGTGGCATTTTAAATTTGTCTGCTGTTTTCTCCATTCCAACCAAATGCAAAGTATGGGCACACAGTTTTGGCACTAAACCACGGTAACATCCCTGAACGCCATCCATTCGTTTTATATATTTGACTGTCAAACAATAAATATGAATTTTACAGAATTCTTTGTAATGTTTTTTTATAAAAAAATCTTTCTAACAATAATAGTTTAATTTTCTTATCATATCCCCATAGCCAATAAGACCAACAAATAAACAACATTCCCTTATCATAAAAAAATCTATACTCTGGCCAATGAAATAAAAACTAAAACTCAGTTTCTAGTCCTGCTGGAAAATAACAGATTTACTGTAAAATTTAAAACTGAAGCCAATCAGCTTTTAGCAAAGATAAATGTTACTGTTTAATTATGTAACAAAATATTAACAAAACTTCAATTTTACTGTAAAATTACAAACTGAATTATAGTTATTATTTACAGTGCAAATGTACAGTTAATAAAATTAATAGAGTTTTATAAACACTAAACTTTTTAATTTAAAAAAATCGCACAAATTGTGTTTAAGGACCCAAGTTAGGTTAGATTTGACTTACTATATGTGAAAACATTTGGTAAAGCTAGTGCAGGTTTGCCAAAAAGAGTGACTGTTTCCCGTGGCGGAATAGGCTCATGACCGATCTGCGAAAAATAATCATTAGATCGAATTTGCGTGACATTAGAATTCGCACTCTAACCTCACAGTTCAAGTGCTCACTTGTATCAGTATCTTGGCGTAATCCACCGGGTGGAACACCGCATTCGTAAATAAAAGTCCCGCGAATTTCGACCACTTCGCCTCGTCGTCGTTCACTAGAATCATTTTTGTGATGAATTTGTCTCCCGTCCAAGGTAAAGCACCAATTCCAGCAAAGGCGATCCTTTCGACGTTCGACAATACTGCCGCTCGAACAGGGTTGCCAGTATTCTATTACGCTTTGGCGCCATCTGCAATATGCTGTCGCCAAAAGTCGCCAAAAATCTGAAATGTCGCTATTTTACCGCCAAAGTCCACAGTAGTGTTTGAAGCCAGTAATCAAAATAGTTTATTAAAAATCATGTAATTTTTCGTCATCATTTTTGCAATTTTATGTTTTTCACGTAAAATTTACATGATTTTTATGGATTTTTAAAAGGTTTTTGCTTTATCTTATAGTATAAGATAAAGTTAAAAAATCCAGCTAATTCCGGCTGATTCCGGCAAAGAAGGCGTAATTTTGCAACGTAAACACCCGATCACAGCCGTTTACGTTGCAAAATTGAAGGCCCGGCTCGAATACCCCGACATGCGCTCAGCCGGCCGGCTGGCGCGTTCAAGTTTTTTTCAAAAATGCAATGTCCAAAATTATATTTAAAACATATGTCCATTATAAAGCATAAAAATGCGCATATGTTTAAATATTTTTTCTCACTCATGGTTATTGCAATAAAAAATAAAAACGCCAAATAGCAATAGACTCGATTTTAATAGCTTTTTTTTCACTTCAACTCGCGATATCTCAGGAACAAAACAAAAAATTCGCTTCAAATTTCGTGTGCTAAAAAGTATTTGAGTTATATTTTCATCCAAGCCAACTGTAAAAATCAAATACTTCGATAAACAATTAATATTACTTA